>VYZT01022257.1:0-108883 GCA_013400735.1 Pomatostomus ruficeps
ATCCTAGGGTGACAAAAAATAAAGAAGTACATTCATACTTCATCTGAGTTGTGTTTAGCAGGAACCACATAGAACAAAACTATCAATGGTGCTCAGAAATGCAAAATGAAGTAGTTAGGGGGGTTTTTCAAAATTAATCTTGATAGCAGGGAAAAGCAGAAGTATGCTTAAAAATCAGTCTGCATTGAAAGAAACATAGGGCCTAACTACCCCAAATACCTCAAGAAAGAAGCTGCCAAGAAAAAAAAAAAAAAAGGAAGAGTTAAAAACCAGACAGCAGATGGAGCCAGGACTGCTTTTCTCCACATTATNAGCAGATGGAGCCAGGACTGCTTTTCTCCACATTATCCAGGTTCCTTTTATGTCTCCTTTTTGGGCACGCTCTCTCTAGAGGCAGTCTGTGCTCCCTGGGACATACAGTTTCTGTGCAATATGCAAAATAATTTACTTGAAACAGAACAATTACAAATGCAGATACAATTTCAGCATAAATCTTTGTTCAGCTTAGTTATTCCCTTTTAAATTCTCTTTTAAATCATTTTAAGCAGTGAATTGGATGTATATGTCATTAAAGTAATCTCTACACAAGCGATTTACCTAAATTAATATGGGAAATTGATTATTTGGTCTTGCTAGTAATCTACTAATGAACATTTTAATATCCTGTACAGAACATAATGGTCTTTTTCAGTCTAAGATACCATGATATATTTCATTAGCTGAAAAAAAAAAATTGCACTGGTACGAATATGCAATATCCAGTACAACTGTTCACATGGTGCATAATGCAATTCTTCAGTATAAGAGTTTTTCTTTTGTTCTGCGGTAGTTCATCTCAGACTTCAAAGTCACTTTTTTTAATAAAAGTGATTACAACATTCTCTAAATAGCTCCAGAAAATACAGAACTAGATAATATTTTAAACTGTATCAACTAATAAATAGGGTTTATAGTCAAAGTTTCTGTCAATTTGCATAAACTTAAAATTTGTAACTTTTCTACTAATATTTTATAGATACCCTGTTTCATTTAACATCTGACAGCAAAAGTTACTTACTTAGGTAAATATTTTTTGAGAATATGTATATTTCTTAAAATTTAACTACATAGTCTAAACCTGTGACTCAGCATGTAGAGTCTACTTCCAAATTGTGACCAACATGCCACATGGAAAAATGGCATTGAAGAAATAATTGATTGGTTTACAAAACAGAGGATGAAGTGTTGACTGAAACCTCTCTAGCCTCTTACTCAGCTATGTAGGAAATTAAAAAATGTCAATGATTACAGCATTTTCACCACTTCAATACTATTTTTAGTGCTGTGGTACTCCAAGATTGTAGTGGTAAAAATGAGTGCTTTATACAAATGAGCTGCCATGTATTATATCACTACAAGACCATGACATCTCTCATTTATGGATCTCTGTTTCTGTAATCTCTGATTGCTAAGACTGATCCCTTCTCATGAAAAATGGAAAGAGGACAAGATATCAGCAGGCTTCCAACCTAAGTAAACAATAAAGGAGAGATAAATTTTTTATTAGTTAAATTTTCATTTTTCAAAGTATTACCTTCTGTAAAAATCACAGCTTAGCTGAAACTTTTCAAACCCTAGTTCTTGTTTCCATCTAGCTCTCAAGCTATATTAGGCATCAGGGCTTCTGAGCATGTCCACAGAATATTCTAAAAAACGACCTTTTTTTTCCTTTCTCTTAGACAAAGATACCCCCAGATAGTTGTTTTCCTTGGTGTAAAGCTAGAAACAGTCATCTGGAAAAAGCCATTTACCAAAGGGACTCTGGACCTGTAGACTGGGAAGGCTGATTGCTGTCCCTGACAAAACAGTAAAATAAAGACTAACAGAGCACACAGATAAAGATTGTTGCGGAAGTCAGCAGAGTTTCTTCAATGGGAAATCATGTCTGACTAGTTTTGTCTAATTCTATGAAGCTGTCAGCATGCAAGTAAATACGGGTGATATGAATATACATAAGTTTTCCAAAAGCCTTCCAATAACATTCCACAGCAATGTAATTAAAGAAACAAAAGTGTCATGGGACTGAAGAAATTTCTTTGTGGACTGAAAACTGGTTAGATAACAGAAAACAAAGGATAGAGTTTTATAGACTTTTTTTACCATGAAGAAAATTCTGAAGTAGAGTTCTCCACACTTGGACCAATTTTATTCATTGTCTTTAATGACCTATAAAAGGTAATGAACCCTGAAATCTCTGAGTTCATAGCCAATAGTAACCTCCTTTGCATAGTGAAATTCAATACTCCTAGTGACCAGCTCCTGAAAGACCTCATTAG
Source organism: Pomatostomus ruficeps (assembly GCA_013400735.1). NCBI lineage: Eukaryota > Metazoa > Chordata > Aves > Passeriformes > Timaliidae > Pomatostomus > Pomatostomus ruficeps. Next base: position 2,316 of record VYZT01022257.1, read on the forward strand.
AGTGACTTAAGTGGGCAAGAAGATGTTAAATGAGCTTCAGTGTGGATAGATGTAAGATAGGACACCTAGAAGAAAAAAAAATCTTAACTAGATCTGCACAATGCTGAATTTGGAACTAGCATTTACAACTCAGCAAAGTAATTTTTGAGCATGGTTGTCATTCCTGTGAAATATTTGGTTTAATGTTCAACAGCAACCCAAAAAGCCAAGTAATGTTGGACATCATGAGGAAGAGCATAAAAAATAACACAGAGGGCATCATTCTGCTGCTACAGAAATCTTGTGTGAGCCCATTACTTGAGAGCTGTATGTGGGGGGATATGACTAAGACTTACATAAACAAGTGAGTGGGTAAGCTAAACATATTTGGCAAAGCCATAGAGGCAGTCAAAAGAAATTAAAGATTAGTTTAAAACAAGGAAAAAAAACAAACCCAAAAAACTTCTTTACACAATAGGCAATGACCTTCTGAAATTTGCTGCCATAGGAGGTTTTGAATGCTGACAATATCAGAAGGTTCAAAAAGGCATTGGATAAATTCAATGACATGATTGATAAATGGATTTTAAAAGGACCAGCTAAAGATAAGCCCTCCGACTTCTCAAATCCAGTGATGGTGAATGATGGGAGATTGGAAAGGGAATGGACTGCAAAAAGTGATGTAACTTATTACCCTCCCTAGGGGACAATTCTGCTGCCACCATCAGAGACTGACTGCTGGGAGATATGGACCATGGGTTTGTCTCAGCAGGGTATTTCTTATGAGCTTATTATCCTCGCCAGTAGCAGTGAAACAGAGAGGAAGAAAAAGGAGATCAGTGTTGGTGGAGAAAAATACAGCAAAGAAAAAAACATGGAAAATGTGGGTACAAAAAAGAAGTATTACTGAAATAGGAATATTGGGCAGGAAGAAAAGATATGTACAGGAAATAAGCAGAATTTCATAATATTTCCACACACAAATTTCTGGCATAGAAGAATAATACTTTTAGCAATAGGCAAATTTAGTTTGTTTTTTAATTTTTAAATTATAGAACTTACTTTATTATAAAAGGTCACTTAACTAGCTGTGGTAGAATTTTGAGAATATAGCTGTCCTGGACATAAAGCAGACTTCAAATACAGCCTGAATTTTAAAAGTTTAGTTTCAAAAATATTATATACTGATAATTATATGAAAAATAAGAGAGATTTTAGAGTATTTGAAATTAACTGACTTGTATATAATACATTTTTATACAAAGAATATATGAACTTTTTTTCCATGACAAAAGATCTCTGCAGATACTTCAGAGATGTGCTTTTCCACTGTCATTTTCAGTTCTGCAAGCTAGATGTTAAAGACTATTAAATAAGGATGGTCCTATTAGATGTGATTCATACAGATACAAACAGCCAAGCTACATAAACCACAGGGGAAAAATAAGGCCTTCTGAATTTCAAAAAGCATTCTCCTCATGCTTGTTGTTTGAAATACACTGTAGTGTATCAAAAATACAAAATTAATATAATTTAGTCAGGAAAACCCACAAATAAATAAAATTATGTTGATCCATGAGCTTCATTATTCCCAGCTCAAGTGAGGTTGGAAGGGAACTCTGCAGGCTGTTTCATCCAACCCCTCCTGCCCAAAGCTAAAGTGGTTGAATTTTAATATCACTTTCTTGATCTATTTAAATCGGTATACCTGTGGCCAAGCAACTGCTTGGCAACTACACCATCCTGCTACATCTACCACAGCACTGAGTTACAGCATAGTAAGTTACACGGTAATACATGGGTAGAACCATCCCAAGGGAGGCATTATGCCCTTTGGAGAAATCCCAAGTCCAAGGGAGAAGGATGTATGCAAAATTCTTTCACCTCTTCCCTTCCTACTTGTTCTAAAAGAACTCTACCAAGTTTAAAAACGAACAACCAAACACAAATGAAACAATAAAACAAAACCAAAACAAATCAAAACAACAAAACCCAGGCAAATATACAAAAGGGGAAGAAAAAAAGAGACCACAATGAAGGATTTGCATCCACTGTACAGTCAATATGCTATAATGTACTTCCCACTACTGCCATTTAAACTGGCAGGAAGAAATAAGGCATCAGCCTATAGAGAAGTGCCTTGGACATTCATAAAACTTTATCTGCCCTTGGCTTTAATGCAGAATTACACAAAAAGCCCAACCCTACACTACTGATTGTGAAGTTCATTTTGGCCTACCTACTTAAACAAGACTTCAGGCCAAATGGAGAATCTTTATAATCAAAGTAATTCAAAATTCAAATTCAATCTTTATAATCAGTAATTCCATTGATTTTGTCATTGCATCCTGTAACTGTATTACTCTAGAACTTGAGATGGGCTGGTTCAGAATATCACCTGCCTGATGGACATCTGCTTTAGGGCTATTTGCAACAACTGTAAAATCATTCAACTTATCTGATAGCCCTGAAAGGAAAATATTTTTGTCTTCACTATGACTGTGGATGCAGAGAATAAGATAATTTCATAACTTTAATGAGAAATTAAACAAAACCAAAACTGTTTTTATTAAGTTTACATCAGACCAACACAACAATAACCCTAATTAATTTTGCATGACTTCCCATTTTTGGATTTTCTGAAACTTTGCTACTTTAGGCTGATTATGTTCTGTTCTGTTCTGGCTGATTGTGGTTTCTGGTCTGAAGCAAATGCTTTCGTTGCTGCTTTCGGAATATTTAAAAAAAAAAAAAAAATCAGCCCTATTGGGGGATTTAAAAATTTTTGCTGCTGTAATAAAGGGTGGGAGGTTTGGCGTGGGGAATGGCAGGGGAGGAAGCTACAGGAGTTTTAACACTGTGTTAAAACTCTACTTTGATACAGAGATAATCTGTATTATTGGTTTATTCCCATGAAAATATGTTTTGCAATGTAATTTGCCATTCTTGTATACAAATGCTATTATCAGATTTCATTACTAGCATTTACAACATAGTTTACTATTTAATACTAATTCATAATTAATCTTCTCCTACCTTCTTTCTGTATACATGCTGTATGCAATTTGAAGATTCTTTTTTTTTTGATGTTGAATTGAGAATTTAATCTGAAAATAATGGCCAGCATCTCATCTCACACAGGATGAAGACATATTCCAAATGAAATTGAGGTATTTTGTGGCAGATTTTTACCCTCTCACAGCAGTGAAATCCAGCAGATCTTGCACATCACTATGCCCCTCTGCATTGCCTGTGAAGCTACCAAGGACATAGCTCCCAGACACAAATGAAGACAGTACAGGCAAGGATCATAAGAATCAGATCTCTGTTTACATAACCACAGGCCACTTTTCTTGAATGGCCTTATTCAGGGAGCATTCAAAAATTTATGTGGGGACAAACAATGAATAAAGTAGGGATCTCTGGACTCAGTAAAATTAAGTTTCATCCACAGCTACAATGGAATGTATCTCTAACACAAGTGATGATGGACAGCTGTACCTGAGAGCACATCTCCACCCCTGAGGGATACAATAGATGGAACAGGATGAACAAAGCAGAGATGAGCATTCATTAATTTATTATTGTTTATTATTTTGCAATGTCCAGTGAATAACACAGAGATCTTCTCACCGGAACTGTTGCAAAGAACAGACAGAGAACAGCATCTATCCTCTCCATATGTTGTGTACTGTTCAAAACAAATATGATGGAGGACAGGAACAAAATATAAGCAGACACTTCAAGAAAATAAAAAGATGCAATAAAGACTAGATTGCCATACATATAAACATAACTGGATACTAGCTGAATAAGAGACCTGACTTCGGAGTGTCTGACCTCACAGCATTCTTACATAACAGATTTTTAAATGAAATAGAAGCAATTGTTTTTAATTTATTGGATTTAAATTCTGCAAAAAAAAGACATGCTACCATACACACATGCATCTACATATAGACCACAGAATTCCGTAAGGCTCCTTCTGAGTACATGGATTCATCAACTCAAAGCCTTGAATATTGAGGTTGGCTCAATATTCAAGGCTTTGAGTTGATGAATATTGAGCCAACCTCAAATATCAAAACATGTATAGTTTTTTCAGTACTATATGCAATCTAACTTCAAAGGAACCATAGAGAGTGCACCTCCTCAGACTTTGACCCTAGCTACAGGTGACAGATTGTCTCTAGTACTTTTTATTATTCATAGTCTTTGCTGGTGATCTGTTAGGAATGGACACAGCACTGCACAAAGATAACATCTTATTACATTTGAGCATACCTGCCAGCCATCTGTACCTAATAATATTGCTTTCTCTCCTCTCCACAGATGAACATTACTTGTACTTCTAATCCTAGAGTCCTCTAATCTTCCCCTGTAATGAGTCTAACACACATTGTGACAAATTAATATACCCTACAAGCTACTTTTATAAGCACTTTTTCTTAGAATAGCCAACAGACCACTATATTCCTGCAGTTTAGGAAGGTGTATTAGTTCACGCTCTTCTTTTCTTGCTTCCTTTTCTCTGTTTATAAAGTGAATATACTAACTTTTCACAGTATTTTCACACAGACTTCAAAAAGTTTTGGGCATAAATCATACACCAAGGAGTATCAGATGTCTCAGAAGAGGAATCAGATCTGAATGGATATTCACCTAAACTAAGTGAGAATGGAGTCTGTCTTGGATTTAGTCCAGCTCCACTGAGGACAGTTGCATGTTTTACACAGAATATGCATTTCTATTTGGAAAAAGAATCTTCATATTTTTATCCATGAACCTCTAAGTAATTTCTTGGTCATTTCTCTTAAAAATTAAGTGTAAGTATTTTTCTTTCAGAAATAAGTTAGGGGCAAAGTTGTTCACGCAACTAACTTTTTATGTGACAGCTCCTCCATCAGAACACTCTGAGCCAACTAGGCTGAATTTCCTCCATCCTCCTGGAAGAGATTAAAAATTGCTTTTCCCACTGCAATAGTGAGAAAAATTTTCATTAACTACCTGGTGACCCACAGGTGAGGTATAATATAGCCAGTGTGCCCAGTTTCCACTAGCAGTTGGAGTTGTTCAGCCTGGAGAAGAGGAGGGTCCAGGGACACCTTATAGCACCCTCCAGGACCTAAAGGGGGCTAAAATAAAGCTGGAGAGGGACTTTTTACCGGGGCATCTAAGTGATAGGACAAGAGAGAATGGCTTCAAACTAAAAGAGAATAGATTTAGATTAGCTATTGGGAAAAAAATCTTTATTATGAGGGTGGTGAGGCACTGGCACAAGTTACCCAGAGAAACTGTCGATGCCCCATTCTTGAAAGTGTTCAAGGACAGTTTGGATGGTGCTTTGAGCAACCTGGTCTAGTGGAAAGTGTCTGTGCCCATGGTAGTGGGATTGAGATTTGATAATCCTCCAGCATCTATGGTCCCATGGATTAAGTAAAAGAACAAAAAAACCCCCAAACCAAGAACCAAAAAAACCCTCCCTTGAAATGGCACCCAAGATTAGAGCAAATAGCTTAACCTTTAGGTCTCCCTTTGTGAAATCAGGAGATGAACTCAGTGATCCTCAAGGGTGCCTTCCAGCTCAGGTTATTCTAGGATTCTTATATTGTTAAAAATGCAAGGTCAACCATAAAAAGGAAAACCACTAAAAAATGCATGAACTAAATTAATCTATGCAGCATGGATTTGTTCTCCTCTTGTAGGGATTAATTAAATTATCTTTTTCTGCCATAGTACAGTTGAGCCAAAAATCCATCTGTAGTCATTTGAGACAGAAAGGAAATTCAGAGTCATTCTGGCTATCTAAGGCAGACATATAAATTGAACAACAAACCTAAAGATCACTCTGCAGCTGTGCAGAATATGTGCAATGGAATGTGAAAACAATGGGAGGCACAATGGGAAGACATGGGATAAGTTAAATAGGCTAAGAGAAAAACAGATGCAAAGCAGGTCAAGCTGGAAACTCAAAACAGTGGACTCTAAATATTCTGGCATTTTGGATTTTCTGTGGCATCTATACTGCAGGAATAATAATCATTTCCATCTCACAGAATTATGAAGGTCAATTCATTAATGTTTATAAAGCTTTCAGAACTACAGTGGTGAGCACTTCTGTTATAAAAGTCCATGGGGAACTTAAAATGCAGACATGCTCTGAGTTTTAAGTATGCAAAGAAATATTGAAGTACTTTTTGCTAAATTAAACCTATAGAAGAAATACGGGATCACGTAATTAAAATTGTCTGTGCAAATAAAGTTATTTAAGAAATCTGCAATTTTTTGAGTGCTTTGTTCAGCAACTTTGAAAGTCTTGAAATAATTTTGAAGATGTAATTGCATGTGTTGGCCACGAAGGGTGTGCATTACTTCATTTAGGATTAAAAATGCAAAAAGATAGATATTTGCACAAAAACCCCAAACCAGTGAATCCAGTTATTCTACTACAGGTACCTTAAAACCTTCAAAGTTCTTTCAAAACGAGGTTTTAATGTACTATGCTCTTTCCCATTGATGAGTCCTATTTCTAATTAACACAAACACTTAAAAAAGAAAAATACATTATGCTCATCACAAATTTCATGGAATTACTATAATCTAATTTGAAAGTGTCATTTATGACTCTATAGTTTTAAACAGAATAGGTTTTTGCACCTAATTTTAGATCCAAACTCTGGTATATAGGAAAAATCCTTCCCAATATTACCTTATTTACCATTTAAGTATTAAATGAACTCTGAGAATTTATAAGTAAGGATTTATACTAATTTTAAAATGGGTTTTCACTGAAATGTAGCACTTCGCAAACATTTTATTTTTTGTTCTCTGTATGACCTTAGTAAGGAAACAAGACAGATTAACCAAAGAGCTCAAACTGGCTAAAACACTGTGGATATCTTATAACAAAGATTTTTTTGTTTTTAATTCTTCATAATCAAAAATGTGCTCCTGCAGCATTGTGCTTAAATTGCCATTCCAAAATTCATCTTTTCTCTGTTATCATGGAACTGTAGTGTCATGTTGCATTTGCAGTTAAAATACCTACTTGGCTGCTATCAGAAGGATTAAATGTTTATCTTCATAGGTTGACAAAATAAGGTATTACCATCTATAAACTCTAGGAATTAAGATTTAAGATCACCTGATAGGAAATCCAGATAATTAAGGTATTTACATTGGCTACTGATTGACTATATCTTGAAGGCTTGTTTTTCCCAAAAATAAGCAGTATTAGGAAGGCACAATTGCAGTTGGCCGTGGGATTCCATACCAGTTTTAACAAAAGCCTAGAACTGTGCTGGCCTCCATAAAGACTGGGTGATGTACATACTGAAACCATGACTACACCATCAATGTAAACAATGCAGCAAGATTTAAAGGATGTTTATTGGGTTGCAAGGCTACTGAGTAGTAAGACTGAAGACCAGTTTGGAAAAGAACAGAAATCTCATGCTTTGGGGTTTAAAGGCAGTCCATAACCATTTGAGGAGTAATTCTTTGAGAAGAAGATAAAGTTGTCAGTTCTTGGACCTTTTTGTGGGTATCCAGTTGCTGCGCCCGGCAAAAGAAAACATTTTAGAGTAGATTAATTGTATATCTGGTAAAGTACAAGTGTTACTGTGCTCTTAACTGAGGTCCTGATTTCAAAGTTATTAACCTCATGCTCTACAAATTCAACCCTGTGATTGTTCTTCAAAAAACCTTGAGTATCTCTATATGGGAGACTTATTTTCACAAGGAAAAAGTACTTCACATACAAAAAAAATGTACATCTTCATTCTTATTCAGTTTTTCCCAACTGCGTCATCCCGTAACAAGCAACCTTCTGAAAAAGTAATAAAATAACTTTTTTCTCCTTTTATGTTCCCTCTGCTCGAAGTTCTACTCAAATGATTTAAAACATCCTAACTGTGATCTTCTCACTTCCTCTATTAATAGCAGATCTCTCCCCAGTGCCATATTTTAGTTTCTAGATGCTCTGGACAAACACAGGTGAGCCTAAAAATCCTTGCCAGAGGAAAAAACCAACACTTATACAGAGAGAAAATACAAAGAAGCAAACCCAAGGAAATTAGGTCTATCCCAATTAAAATTAACATAGTCTTTACCAGCTTATTCTACTGGATCATGCCTAGTTTTAGGATGATGCTGCAATCTCACACATTCAATTCAACTCATGTGAACTATAAGTGATATTTTCATGATTTCCACATGGCTACCCAAATCCCAAGAGCAACCCCTAGATACAACCTAAGCCGTACCTCAGATTCCTGTTGTCACAAAACAGGTATGATAAAATTTCACATTGCTTGAGTACTTTGAAAATGGTGCCACGGATTCAATATTACAGCTACCAACATAAATTTATCATGCTTAAAATAGGACATAGCTATTTTGCATGTAATAGTTTCAAGAATATTTAATTCTTTCAATACATAAGATTGCATTAATGTTTTAAATATAAATGCCAAAAGTAACTCATTGAGAGTATCTCAGTGCAAAATATTCAGTTTACTTCTATTAAACTCTAATCTGTATCTCAAAAAGACACTGTGGTAATAAGCATCCTAAAAATGCCACAAAATGGAGAGGTGGCTTTCAGGTGTGTTACAAATGAAATCAGGTATATTACCATTCAAAACAGTGTTCTGCTAGAGGATTGGATCTGTGTTTTCAATCAAGCAGACCTCCCACAAACTTCAGAAAGGCAATTTATTTACATAAAAACTGCAGGGAAAGGCCCTTTAATTCTTAAGTATGAGTCAGCTTTTATGTTTCACTTCTAAATGAGGATTTTTATAATCAGCAAAGAAAAGAAAACCAGCCCGAGATGCTACTTAGGCTGTTAGCCCAGGTTCCTCTATCCTGTGGATGACAAATGAAAACTGCCAGCAGCTTTACTCAGTTTTGCGTGCAGCAGGATCACAGATCATGGATCCTTAAATATGCAGCCCGTATAACTTACGTAACTGAACATGAAAATGCCCAACTGAAATACCAGAAGTTCTGCACGACAAAAGCTTGGGGAGGACAGAATTTGGGTTACGTTTGTGTCGGTGTATTTTCAATTCGATTCCGACCAACTGAGGTACAAATCCTGGCTGGGCTCTGGCCCCTGAAGCAGGCAGGGTGCAGCTGCGCCTGCGTCAGTCCCCACTGCCTTCGGCTCCCTTGCAACAGTGCAGAACGCAGGACTGGGCCCTCACAGCTCCTGGGGCTCCCTTCCAGCATCCTCGTGGTGCTCCTGAAGGGCTACAGAGCTGGTTAAGTGGAGCCCATGGAATAAACACTGTGGAGTGTCAGGAGCACATGAGCACCGAGTGTTTGGGAAGTTTGCTGTCGGCATACCTTTGTATCTTGAAAAAGGGAGGCTGGTATTTTGTGTACAACAGACTTCTGCAGTAAGGGGCATTCATAATCAAGTGCTGCTGCAAGCAACCAAAAGGTTTCCTATACAAATATTTACTTAGTTGAGAGCATTTTAACCTGAGAGCTAAGACAGTCAAATATTGGCTACTGAAATCTTCTTCAAATGACATACTCTTTTACACATATGCCAAGTAGATCTATCAGAACATAACACTAACTGTCTTCAAGTAATAGCAAAACAAACAAGGGGATATAATGGACATTAGGAAAAAATTAATTTCATCTTACATTGCTTATTTTCACAAATATGCCGTACAAAATAAGAATATATCTCACTAAATATAGATCTTCATCTCTATCATGACTTAAACATGAAGAAGCATGTTGAGTTTTAGTCTTACTTAGAAATCTTTAAATATCAGACGTTCTAATGATATTTTAATGTACCTTGATTGTTTATATTATCTTTTTACTGAAGTGACAAAAATGGGAAATCACTGTACTGAATACCTGGAGTTTCACAAAATCCTAAATTACTGTGTACATAAGCAAAAGTAGTCAAATCCAAGCCTGGGAAGCAGGTATGATTCTAATGCACTCATCATTGACACTCTATTAAACTACAGAATAATTTGAATCAAAAGGCTGAAACCTGTTGTGGTTCAGGAGGGCAAAGAACTATAAGAAAAAAAGAATTAGAATTTTGTAGAACCTATCTAAAAGTCTCTGAGCCTTTAAGCCATAGGGGCTCATCCTTCTCCCCTTGAACTCTGTAACAGTTTTGACACCAGCTGTAGATGAAAGCAAAACAGACTTGGAAACATGGTATCTGAGATCAGGGAAGCTGTGTGATTCACAAGGACCAGATACGCACACAAAATGTCTTATAGGCTTGTCTTTGTTGCTTATATTTCTTTCTTCTTCCCAAAACATGGAAATAAATGATGATGTGCTGGAGTTGACTGTAATCTAAATTTCAGATCAATATGTATCTGGTTAATAAAAGCAAAGTATACCTAATAGGTGGAATCCATTTAGTCCTAGTAATGCAAATTGCAGTAATTAAAAATTCTGGTTTTGAAGCTTCTAATCAAAACAAATAAGCAAACAAAACTTCTAGTGAAGCCACCAGAATTCACATAAAAGTGACAGGCAATAGTAGAGGACCATAATCTCCTTTCATGTTTTGTCTTCTTTACAAAAGTATGTTTTTCATATTCCAGAGTGGATCAGAAGTACCAAATAGATTGTACTATTTTACAGGTGCAAATATTTAAGACCACCACTAAAAGCTTTGTTGCAGAAAACAAATACAAATCAAAATACATACAGCGATATCTTATGCTTTCTACTCATAGAAAATTTCCACTTAAGGAACTGATCAACATATAAAAACCAATGCCAAACAGATCTGGCAACTTTTGGTATTCATGCTGTCCCACTAAGGTTGCTATCATGCAATCCTAAACTTCAGTACTAATGGCAAACAGCCATCCTGAGTCTACATCCAGCTCCTCACAAATAATTGAAGTCCTGGGTTCAGTAATCACTGCACTGTCTTTTATTTCTAGCTTGTGCCTTTGTCTTAAAATAGAGAAGGAAAGGCAGGGAGAATGAGAAGAGTGAGGAGGGGAAGTAGGTGTATACAATTTTCAATTTCTAATGACTTGTAAATATTATTGGTACTAGCACCAACTGATGTGCTTTCCTGTTCACAATCATGTCAGCAGTTTGGGGTCCAAGTGTGAACTTGGAATTCGGCCCTGAGTGCTGAAATCAAGATTTCTACGAATTTACTGGTCACCCAAACTCTGCAGCACGAAGAAAAAAGCATCCACTGGATCTCTGTCTTTTCATTCCAAAGTCCTTATACAACCACTGCAGTTCTCAAGTAAAACGCTTATTGGTATCATATTACTACCCGCCCCCCGCCCCACAACCGGAGGTAGCTTTTATTATTTCCATAGAAAATAAAAATACAGCCTTTACCTTACAGATCTGAAAATAATCTGAAGTGAGCGTCTCCTGGATCTCCTCTCTGGGTGTCCCTGCAGCTCCCGCAGTCCCTCCTAGGTGCACGGAGCCACCACCAGCCCCACTTCCACTGCCACCGCCACTGCTTCCAACAGGGGATGAGGCAGTTAAACCATCCAAAACTTTGCGAAAATTAAATTTCTTCATTTTGGAAAAATCTTTCGGAAGATTTGGGGGGCAGAAATGATGTGTCGTAACACATTCAGCTACATGTAGCGACCGAGAAAGTCTTTAATGGTCCTCTGAGTGAGGCAGCACTTTAAGTCTCTTGTACCAAACAGAATGTCAATATTAGGTATAATTGATTGAAAAATACAAAGGCTTCATTTTGTCAGACGCAAAAGCTACCTGGAAAGGTCCTTTCCAAAAATAAATAAATAAATAAATAAAATATCCACAAGCAGCAGGACTAAGATTTACGTTCAAACAAGGAACAATGGAACAACCGCCATCGGGTTCGCTCACAAAATCCACATTTAGCAGTGGTCAAAACAGAAAAGTAAATAAAAAATTCAAGCCGGCATCCAAAACAGCGGGATCCATCCCTCTATCTTATCTGCCTAAGAACTGCCTTCGGCACTTGATTATTTCAGCAAAACTACCAAAATTCGTCTACATTCAATTTCCCCTTCCCCTCAAAACCCCTTTTCAGCCAGGGGTATCTCTGCCCCCGAGGTTTCCGAGGATCGGATTCCCCGTTCCCAGCCGCTGGCGCGACTCCTGTTTCTAGTTCCCCGCCACCCCAGCAAATGCCGGCAGCCGCTGCCGCACTCGGTGCTCCTCTCCCTCTCCCCTCGGGCTCCACGGCGGGTGCGAGATGCGGGGTGCGAGCCCCCTCGCTTTCCTCGCCGCCTCGGCCGCCGCTCCGTGAGGAGCGACGGCAGCGAGCGACTCCCTAAGCCAGTCCGGCCGTCCCGGGCTGACCACCCGTCCCGTCCCTGCGCCGGCGGACCCCCCGCCCGTCCCGATCACCGAGCCTGTGCCTCTGCCGCGCTCTCCCCCCGGGGCCGCTCCGGCGGGACCGGGCTCCCTTCGGCGCGGGGGGACGCGGGGCGGGGAGGGGCGGGTGAGGAGCGGAGCGGGGCAGGGTAGCGGAGGGCGGCGGTGGCGGCTCCCGCCCGCCCGGTACGCTCGCAGCCGTTCTCCGAGGTACTGAAACCTCCGCCGGCGTCAGCCTCAGCTCCTCCTCCTCCCCTCTCCCCTCCTCCCTTCTCTCCCTGTCTCCCTCCCCCGTCCGCCAGGCCCCGCCTGCCGCACCAGCGCGCAGCCGGCGCCTGCGCCCCGCCCCCGGCTCCCGGCTCCCGGCTCCGCGGTGGGAGGGGAGTGGGAAAGGCGGGGAAACGTCAGTGATTGACAGGCGTCCACGGGTTCCTATTGGCTACTGGGCTCAAGCCGGGTAGATGTGACTGGCGGAGAGGGGCGAGGGGCGGGGACTGCGCTCAGCACCTCGGCGGGCGGTCGGCTCCAGGTAGGGCACAAGCGATGTCTGGCGGCCGCCGCGACCCGCGGCCTCTGATTGGGTCGCTGCGAGGATGGGCACGCTCTCCCACCAATGGGAGCTCAAACCCGCGACGCCCCGCCCCCAGCCCGGCGGGATGGGCGGGGCCAGGGAGCCCCCGCCCCACTGCGGCGAGAGCGGCGGCGGCCGCGGAGCTGCTGAGGGGGAGCAGCCCCCGGGGGGAGCGGGGCTGACGGGGGACGGGGTTTAATGGCCGTGGCGAGGACTGAAAGTTGATTTCGCAGCCTGAGCTGCGTGCGGGCGGTCGAACAGACCCAAAATTTGGCATGAAGTTGTGTCAGGGAGATTTGGGTTGGACATTAGGAAAAGGTTCTTTCATCCAGGGGGTGTTTGGGCATTGTAACAGGCTGCCCAGGGAAGCAGTGACAGCACCAAGCCTGACAGAGCTCTGGAAGTGTTTGTACAGTGCTCTCGGGCACATGGTGTGACACTTGGGGCTGGTCCTGTGCAGGACAAGAGATGGACTGGATGATCCTTGTGGGTCGCTTCCAACCCAGGATATTCTGTGATACTGTAAAAATGTCACGGGAGGTGACGGTCTTGGCGGTGGCAGAGCTCCCGTTTCTCGCCGTGGCACAGAGGGGTCTGTGCGGGTCGGTGCTCAGCCCGCGCACTGACATTGCCTCCTCGGGGGCAAATCCCTTTTTCCCGCCCAGGAGGTAAACAAAGGACTCAGGGCTGCCGTTCCCGAGGCTCGCTCCAAGGCTGCGGAAGTTGCGTGGGACAGCTCTGTGGCCTCCGGAGCGCGATCCGGCACAGGAGGTGTTACACTGCACACAAGCCTCTATAAAAAGGTTTTTCAGGTCAGGAACAAATGAGGCAGCGATTAAAAGTGACTCATGGCACAGCGCTGTCAACGTGGTTGGAAGCCGAGATCTGAATAAAATGGTGTAAGGAATTTGTTCTGTGCGAGAATAAACACATAACACCTCTCCTCTCCTGTATAGGAATTAATACATAACACCTCACCAAAGTGTTGCACATTCCTCACACTTGAGGTGATCGATGAGTGCACACTGGTCACCTCATTTTTCAGATGTTTCAGGGATGCCTAGTGTAGTTCTGATACCCGCTCTAATACCTAATTTGTTTTTTATGAATCTTACAGTTCCGTGAAGCAAGATAATGGTGTTTATTTCAGGTTACACTGAAATCCATACTTTTTTTTTTTCACTTTAGTTCATCCCTTTGTGTTCACGGGTACTCCCCATCTGAATGATAAAAAGATTGCAGTAAAGTTCAGAGAATAACTGTAGCTTCACTTAGTGCCCTCATGAAAAATAAAGGGTACATTGCTGATGAAACTGGAAAAGTTGATAGGTTTCCGTAGCCAGGAAGAAAGGGAACATAACTTTGTATGGGAAACAAAATATATGAGGACTATGGCAAGGAGACAGAAATGAAAAAAGGCATGGAACTGAGTAAGCAAATCTGTAAAAATTTAAGTACAGAGTTTTGGAGAATAAGGAAAAGTCAAAACCCAGTTGAAGCTATTTGAAGAATGTCATGTCCTACTGATATTACGTTCACCAGAGGCAATGCAAGTGAAAAAAAAAGGCTAACAGAACCCGAAAGAAAGATAACAACATGAATTGTAAATAGAAAAGGGAAAGATAAGGTTAAAAATGAAATAATTAGGATGAAGAAAATGTCACAGAGATTTGCAAAAAGTCTGTCTGGGAGTTGGGGTACTAGAGGAAGAAAATCTGATAACATAATAGTTTTACAGTTCTAGGGAGGACAGAGATAAGACTGTTTTAAGTCATGAAAAAGAAGGATGAAAATTAGAAGAATGAATGATAACTTTGGAGGTGGAATAAGGTGCAGACATTTTTTGAATACCAACAACATTTCTCTTCCAGAGAATCACTATGGAGAGATGGGTATTGATGATTAGATATTACCTCAGAGTATCCAAAAGGACAAGCAAGGATCTTCACACTGCCAGTGTGCTGTTAGGAAAACTGACTTATAGGAAAAAAAACTAAAATCAAACTGATCAATAAAACATAATCAGTCCTGTTTAAAAACACCAACTGAGAAAAAAAATTGGGCTCAGTACTGGTGCATGTAAGGCATGTGTGTTCCTTTTGAAAGTTTTTCTCTAAGCTGGACGCAAATCCAGAAGCAGAGAGAGAATGATGGAAATAGAGTTGTGGGATGGTGCAGAGGGAGACGGGACAGTGTAGGACATAGGCAAACTCAGTAACAGTTTTGACAGGCACAGACAGGAGCCCCGTTGAATGACCAAACTGCTGAGAAGTTTTGTTGTATAACAACAACAATAAAAAAAAGGGAACAATTTGGTTTTAACAAAGTAAAAAACCCATTGCTTCTTTTTCTTTTCTCCATGAAGAAACAAGCAGTACAGGAGGCATTCTGTTGCTGATTTGTTCTGGTTTAGATGGTATTGATGTTTCACAGGACCCTTCTGAGATTGCCACCAAGAGTTTTAATAAAAGTCGATAAAATTAGGAAAATGTGGAAAGATTTAGATGTTAAATTGATACCTAAACCAAATTAAATAAGACATGCCAGTGCATTGTGGGAAATATGTATCTGAATCTGTATTTTAGATAGTAATGAGAGGACATATTGTTTTTTACTGAACAGTATCTTTTACATTTAGTAGTCATCTTGTTCTGCAAGGCTAAACAGAAACCAAATGTTAAAAGGATAACAGTTTGCTACAAAGATTTTGCTGAGAAAGAGGATCTATAACATTCCACACCATCAAAATTCATACAAACTTTCATTTTGATTTTTGCTTAAGTAAGCTTGTGATTATGTGCAGTAATATTAAAAAATTGGTCAGAATCAAACCTGGCAAAGGAGAGTAATATTAACTCAGTGTTCTCTCAGGCTGATTCAAGAACTGACCAAGAAAATGAAGAATCAGGTAAGATGTGCTTAGATCAGCTGACCAGAAAGTGATAATATTAGAGATTGTATATGTTTTGTATATGACTGATTATTAATGTTCTGGTCAGTTCTCTGACTTTCTTGTTTGTTTGGGGTTTTTTTATAGTAAATCCTGCTTCAGCACATGGACTAGAATTTCCTGACTTTTCAAAGCTGCAAATATATTTTAATCTCAGGTTATATTTTTGGTAGTTAAAAAAAAATGCATGCAGAAGTGTGCAATAAGTGATGGTTTCACAGCTGCCACTTTTTAAGTGATTCATATGAGAGTCCTTTTGATAATCCATGTATTAGTAGTTAAAAGCAATGACCCTTGAGAGAAATCATTGTATGCCCACCAACAGCTGACTAGACCACAGCCTTGCAACTACACCCTGCCAAAGAACTTCTGTGCCTGTAGAGAAATGAAGGAACTCAATGTAATCAAATACCAGAAAAACATTTATGCCAATGCAGGCAAAACTGCGACTTTCCACAGCTACCCATTCCTCATTACACTGTGGGACATTTGCCAGTATTACCCATGTTTCTGTGTAATTCCAGAACATCGAATGGCAGCAAGCATAGTGTTCTTGCCTGCAGAGCTCCACTAAAAATATCCCCAGTCGGTGGTGAATATCTGGTTAGAACAGCTTGCTGAACTCTATCAATTAGCCAGATCTTAATCTATTTAATGTGTTTTATTAAGGCTATATAATGCTAATGTTTTAATCAAAATGTCAAGCAGTACTAAATCAGATTCATTAGGAAGGTCCAAGTCTATCACATCCATGTGGTTACCTTGATCAAACAAACCTGTAATCTCATCAAAAACTGAAGTCAGGCCTGCTTGTCAAGTCTTGTTTCCATAAAGCCATGTGGGCTTGCTTTCATTACATTCCTACCTTTAACTCCTTATTGATTGAATCACACATAGCGTGACTGCTTTAATTCACATAACATCACTGTTTTGTCTAGGATTACCAAGGATGCCAGGTCTGTTGTTACCTTGGTCATTCTGCTTGATTCTTGGAACAACATGAGCTTCCCTTTGACTCTTTGAATATTAGCTGTAAAGAGAGCTGTTAAAAATTAACATAAGAAGGCTGGAAGTCTCCTACTCTTTAAGGATCTTTGGATACTCAGGTGCCATAGAGACTGCTGATTGAAAAACAGCAGTGCCATTCTCATCCTACAGAGGTGTCAATGGATAGAAAGATAATTCATCATCCTCATGTAATATTAATATATTACCATTTTTCTTTCTCTTCACAAGTACAGGATGGAAATATTTACCATAAAAATGAGATCTTTTATGCATGCTCTGAGAACAGATTTCTTAATGAAGAAGCTGTGGAATGTGTCTGTACAAAACTGAGAATGTAATTTTATAATAAGAACTCCATTTTGTGCAGCAGGGAAAGTACAGGTGTAAATCAGCCCATGGGTAGAGTTCCCCATGGGTAAATCACTTCAGCTTAAGGTGCTCTGTTCTCGTTGCTGTTGAAAAGGAAAATCCTGCATCCATTTGAGCCCTTGGGGGTTTTTTGTCCCTTCAGCAATGCATTAATTTGCTAGGAAAGTCAATAGTTTTTATTTTAGGTTAATGAGCTGGATTAGCTCTGCACAGAGTCAGACAGCCCTAGAGCCAGTGCAAAGAAAGGCAGAGCCATAGGCCTGGACAGGAAGATGAGGATAGCCCCACTTTTGTTAAATCTGGTTCGGCTCAGGTGTACACTATAAAGTCATCGTGATGGTGGCCTATTGAGCTGTATTCCAAATATCTGCCCTGCTCAGGAAGGGCTGCATATCTCAGTGAGGAGCTGTCACAAGCCACCTGAACAGCAGTCAGGGGCAAAGAGACAACCCTGTTGAAATAGAGCAATGTGGGTTTTGCAGAGGGTTCTCCTGGGGCTCTGGGACTCAACCTGGATTTGGTTGCTCTGAAGCAGGGGTCCTTTTCTAACAGGTTGTGGGGTCCAAGGTGTTACAGAAGCCACAGAGAAGCTAAATCCTCAGTGATTACTACCTGCCCAGCAGTAACTTGCTTTTTTGCTGTAGCAAGTCTGCAAATCTCTGGGGTGTCATATTGAGATAACTTGGGTTCTAGTCAAGAAAATGTGGGGCCTTGCCTGGGAGACACAACTGGTCTAAGAGGCTTGGTAAATACTAGGGTAGTTAATATATGCCATGTAGAATGTTGCCAGATATTTCTTATCCACCTTTATTGTGGTCCTCAGACTGACTTTTTGGTATTTTCTCTACATCCAACTTGCACTGTATTCCATCCACAGTTTTCTAGTTCTTCCTCTTAATCCCTTTTCCTAACACTTCATTTTATAGATCCCTGTCTGTCACATAGTGTAGCTACCTCTTTCCCCTCTTACCCTTTCAATAAGAATTAGACAAAACTGTCTGGCGTTGCCAGGTCCTGCTGTGAGCCAGGCTATTCGAACTTCTAATGACCTGGGCTTGCAATCCAGCCTGTGCACATCTGATGTATCTGAAGGTGTAATGGTTCACAGAAATATTTTTAGTAACTGGCGCAGGTTTTCAGAAAGCAGATTTGTTGTTTTCTTACTCTGAAGTTTTAATTTCCACCAAGCATATGTCTGACTTTTGATCAATATATACATTTCTGGATTTTTTGTGGATGTTTTCCATTCTGAACATTCTCATCTTATCTAGTAGCTGCAAAACAGCAGATGTTGATGCGTTTTCAAAGTTAGTTGTTAATAGTTCTCAGAACAGCTTTCTAAAAAAAGACATTTACAAAAATGGGATAGCCACTAGCTTTTCAATACAAGGGTATGTTGGGGTCCTTGACCAAATATGTATCTATGCAGGTAACAGATAGTCAGATCACCAAACTGACCAGTCACCCTCCCAAACACGTTAGCAAGAGATCACAGATTTCCAAGTCATCAAGGATAAGCTTTCAACTAGGGAACTTCAAGCATCAGTTAAGCATGTTAGATAATCTACTGTATTTAAATCCCTTGAGAGGGGAATATCCTTTATTAAAGCAGAATCAGTGAGAGCTTTAGCAAGTCAGGAAGACTGTAATTCACAGTGAATATTCTTTTTGTTGTCAGCTTTGCTACAAATTTGACGTTTTATGCCTTTTTCCATTATTGTTTTGAGTGTTTTGCAAATTATCACTGACATTTGAAGTGACAGCCAATGTATTGCAAATTGTTAGCTCACTTTACTGGATTCTGCCCTAACAAAGGTCTCAGTTAGGACTGGGCTACTTGTCTTGGGTCCTTTCAAACCCACACAGTCTTGCAATTTTGAAACATAATCTTTGAATTAATATAAAAGCATAAGGAGTTTGAAAGAAAAATACATTTGATGAGTCTGCACTTGCTCTATAGAAAAGTCATCAGCAGAGTTTGCATTTTGGGCAGGTTTCTTTCTGGGAGTACTCCCAGAAAAGAGACTTCTTATTAGTTGGGGAAAATTTCAGCTGCCCTTCAATATCCTTCAGTTTAAATTACAGGGTAAAACTGTCCATTCACTCAAACTAGTTTTATGAATCATAGGAACCAAAAATATAATGTGTCAGTTCACAAAACATCAGATATCACATTTCTGGCCTATGTGTGAAAAATCTTCATAGAAAAGTCTTGGTCCAAGAGCAGGTGATTGCATTTCATATGGATGGCCCTTAATAGTGTAGATATTTGCATTAAAATATAGCTGTAAAGATCAAAGCAGAGAGAGAGTAGAAGAACAAAGGTAAAACGGAACCCGCATTCCAGTATTTCAATCCTTGTGTCATTAAGAGCACTCAGTTTTATGTCTGCATCTTTCATTTTTAGCAATTGATATATTCTGCAAATACATTGCTGTTGACCTGCAGGACCAATACCCTTGTCTCTTCTTGGCAAAACAATTCTTCATAATAAACAGTCTAAGCAGAAGACTCCAGGGAAGAAGTGCTACCTGCAGTCTGACTTCCAACCCTCTAACGAAGTTTATGAAAAAAACCTTGCTGCTACTTTCCAGAATCTCCTCTGCCTCCCAAACCATCCCCCAAACCTGGACCACATCCTGACCACAGCACAGGACTGCAAACCACCTAATCAGCTGTCTAAGAATTAATGTCGTGTTGAGCTATTCCATGGGTGAATTTGATCACTGAAATGGCTCTTATGCCTTCCTTTTCCCCCTTTAATCTTAATTTAAGAGCAAAGTGAAGGCAGATCCATTCTGTTTCCTCCGCAAGTATTCTATGAAATATTCCATCCTTTTGTCTCAATACTATGTTGAAAGGAAGTCTGCAGAAATGCTAGCAATGAAAATCCAATCAGTCCTAAAAGTTTAAAAAATGTTTCTTCATGCCAGAAATGACAGCCCTTGTTCTGTCTCACAGTCAGGAATTTTCTTTATGCCAATGTGATATATCAAATAGGAATTTGGTATGTAGTGGATTGGACTGAGTTGTCTCAGAGGCTTGACATCCTTGCTGTCCCATCTGCATCCTTCAGGTAGTGGATATTTGCAGAGTGCTTTTGCAGCTTAGAAGTTAGTGCAGTCCTGATCTGCAACACAATGCTGAACACAAAGTCTGTCCCTCTGCAATTTGTGTGGGTGCAATCCTGTTAATGGCCATTTCTTCAAGCCTGGAGGAAATGAGAATCCACCTCAGGACAGACTGGAGCTTAATTCCTCAGTGTATAATTAGTATTTAGAGTGATAGATAGATTCCAGTTAAGAAGTTCAAAATAATGTTAATATATTTAAAATATATTGAAATAAATATCCAAATGTAAATTAAAATAGAAAATGTCTGCTTTGAAAATATCAGAATTATTTTTTCCAAATGTTGCTTGCATTTTATTTCTACTAGAATCATCTTCTAAACCTGACATACTCATTCAGTCTTCCCATTGACTCAAAATAGTCCAGAATAGCTGTCACTGACTTCCACTTCTGTCCTTTATAGAGGTTTGATGCATTTGTCAGTGGACAATTTGGCACAACTATCTTACATCTCAAGTTTTGTGTGATGACCGTTGAATCAAAGCAGTTTCCCAAGAAGCTGCAGGAAGAGTTTTCTGAAATATTTGGTAGAGACCATGGTCCCCCATTGCAAACTCAGGTCTCTCTCAGGCAGACCCACCACCTCCTCGGTGAAATACACCAGACTGATGTGCTTGCTTATCCCATCTGTGTCATCAAACTATGCTTTATTACCCAAATCCAGGAAAAGAATTAAAAAATCATTCTCTCTATTGTTCTACTAGGTGACTAGCAAATCATTGCATAGCCCACTCATGTACGTCACATCATGCTCATCTCTATCTACAAGGAAAAGCACTTTTAATCTTTGGCTCCAGCGTTAGGAAGGTGTTCAAAGTGATAAATCATATGGAACATTTTGATAGTTTCTTCCTAATAGAATTCAGTTTTTTGTATGTTTGAGAATTATTTTCTCATCTCTGTAAAATAAATAAGACTATAAATCCTGGTCTAAAGGATAACACCGGGAATCTGGCAGTTATTAAATAACATGCAGCCAAAACGAAGTATTGTACCTTTAACTCATTTGTCACATATTTTAGTCATTTGTTTCACCTGTTGGCAGGTTTGAAGGTGAATAGGTATAACGGATACAAACAGTAATTTATTTGGTATTTAAGTTTGCTTAGTGGTGCCTGGGCTGTAGGAGTTTGGGTGATTCATCAAAGGCTCTTGTCCCCCAGACAGCATAGACTCTGTTTCATTATAAGCCCAGCATTTTTTGAAAAACCAGGAGGAGGCTTGTCTAAGCGTTTCATTCTTGGTTCACATGAACACAACATCCCAGCCCTTGCTTTGCATCTGCCATGTGCTTACAGACAAGTTGTAAAACCAAAGTTCTCACTCATTTTGAATATTAAGATCCCCAGACATTTTATGGATTTTATGGATTGTGTGCCTTCTGAAATGCTCGGTTTTGATCAGCAACGTAACCTATGGAGGATGATTGGCATTCATACTAGAAATGCCTTATGCTTTCCTACCAGTATGAATTATTGCTTTCATCTCTGAATTTACATACACTGATGCTTGGACAGATTCTAGACACATTTGGAAGGAAATGTATTTCGAGTGACTGATGGAACAAAGAATGTTTCTAGTTCTCATCAGACTATTCTTTAAAATATATCACATAACTGACTGACTTTGTATTTTGATCACTGCATTTAGTTTAGGCTCACCAAAACTCATTCTGTCAAGGTGGGTTTTCTTTCCAGAGATTTGTGCTAAAATCTAATCTGTTCTGCATCCTCAATGTTTTAAGGTTTTTCTATTTTGATGCTACTGGTGCCACTGCATTTATTTAGAAGAAAAAGAAGGCTTTAGTTCCTTATATAGTAATTATAAAAGGCTTTAATTCATCACATCCTCTTTGCTCACATAGTTGGGATTTGACTTCTCCACATAAGAAATGGTTTTGTTTCAGTGTTCCATTGGGGTTTGTGTGATAAGATTTTGGTAACAGGGTGGGGACTACAGGAGCGGCTTCTTTGAGAAGCTGCCAGAAACTTCCCCCCATGTCTGACAGAGCCAAAGCCGGCTGGCTTCAAGATGGACCTGCCACTGATCAAGGCTGAGCTCCCAGGCCTCTGTTATAAGTTATTTAGGAAAGGAAAAAAATTATTGGGCAGAAGTAATTGTGGCCAGAGAAGAGAGGAGTGAGAATATGTGCGAGAATCAACCCTGCAGACACCAAGGTCAGTGCAGAAGGAAGGGCAGGAGGTGCTCCAGGTGCCAGAGCAAAGATTCCCCTGCAGCCCTGTGGTGAAAGCCCTGGTGAGATGGGCTGTTCCCACACAGCCCCTGGAGGTCCTTGGTGTGGCAGAGATCCACCTGCAGCCCAGGGAGGACCTCACGCTGAAGCAGGTGGATGCCAGAAGGAGGCTGTGACCCTGTGGGAAGCCCACACTGAAGCAGAGTCCTGGCAGGTCCTGTGGCCCCATGAAGGGAGGAGCCCACACTGGAGCAGATTTGCTGGTAGGACTTGAGACCCCGCAGGGGACTCACGCTGGAACAGCTTGTGAAGAACTGTAGCTCATGGGAAGGAGTCAGACTGGAGAAATTCCTGGAGAACTATCTCCTGTGGGAGGCACCCGGTGCTGGAGAAGGGGAGGGACTCCTCTCCCTGAGGAGAAAGCAGGAGCAAAACCAATACATGATCGTAACCCCCATTCCCTTCTGCCTGCATTGCTAGGGGGAAGGAGACAGAGATTTGGGAATAAAGTTAAGCCTGAGAAGGAGGAAGGGGTGGGGAGAAGGTGTGTTTAAGATTTGTTTTACTTCTTATTATCCTGCTCTGACTTGATTGGTAATAAATTCAATTAATTTCTCCAATCGAGTCTGTTTTGCCCATGACAGTAATCGGTGAGTGATCTCTCCCCATCCTTATCTCAACTCAGGAGCTTTCATTATATTTGCTCTCCCCTGCTCTCTCCAGTGGAGGAGGGGATTGATAGAGCAGCTTTCATGGACACTGGAATCCAGCCAGGGTCAAAACACCACAAGTGTTAAATTGTGCATTTTTCTGTCTTTGTAGTTTGTTCTGGCTCTGTTGCACTGAAGGACACTACAGATGTAGGCAAGCACTGTCCTGTACACCACTGACAGGAATTAACCCATCAGCATTTACCTGTTACAAGTGTGGGGCTTCTGGAAGCTGAGGGAAGTATTCTACCTCTTCATCAACTCACATTCTTCTGCCCTGTATGATTCAAGACAGTCTTCCCTCTGCCTTCATTTTGGTTCTGGTGCGAATACATAAAAGCTTGAACTCTGGATACATGTTGTATTTGACAGGCTAATTGACCCATTTAAATTAATTGTCTTTGGCTCACACATAAGAGATCACCTTTCCCATAAGTAGCTTTAAGGAATCCAGTCATTAATCTTCTTAAGCAGCTATTCTGTTCTCACTCCCTCTAAGGCACTTGCTCACACAGCCTCCACACTAGACTCATCCAGCAAGGAAATCCCCAAAGGCTCTTCACTGAGCTCAGGGAGAATCCTATCTCACAAAATCATTCCTGGAAGAAAGGGGTCATTATATTTTATTTAGATGCTCTTTTACCTCAGGAAAGGTAGCCAAATTAAGCTGACCTCAACTTCATTTTGAAGTTTTTCCAACTTCGAGGAACACATAAAACATATAATTAGATATAAAATATCTGGAGGTAGCTAAGGCCCTCTGAAACAATCTTTCTGGTACTAAATTAAAATCACCTCTGAATACAAAACACCGTATTTTCAACCTCTCGCTATCATGCTGAGATAAAGATATTGCATTAATTTTAAGTAAGCTTTGACAATTTCAAGTATAAAAACATACTGAATCTCAGTTTTTGCCAGGCGTAAACTCACAGATACAGAATTCATGAAGCAAGAAGCTCTTGTGCTTTTTTTTTTCTGGCTGCATCACAGATGTTTTTGGAAATGTCTTGTTTGGGCCACGCTTTCTTCTTTTGCCACACAACCTGCTCTGACTTGTAAGTAGAAAGATACTAGTGTGGTAATAATATAGTAAACTCTCTGTTCTTGCTGGCATAGTAGAAAGGAGCTGACAAACTGATTGCATTTGACAGATGTAGTTTAGTCGATGAACAGGACAGGCTGGATTTTAGAATATGCAATGGGAGACAGCAAGGCTTAAAAAAAAAAAACAGGATGAGAGGCTTGGGAAAAAGCTGATCCAGACTAGATACTGATTTAGGAGAAGGCCATAGGTTTTCAACATTTTTGGGAAGAGAAGAGGGACTAATGGAGAAAGAGGGGAAAAAATATAAGGTGGGGGAGAATGGGAAAAATGAAAATCAGCTTTCTGTTTTAGTCATACTGAATTGAAGTTGACAGCTATTTAGCCCAAAAATTATGTCAGATGAAAGCTGAGATGTTAGTTTGGACAGGAGAGTGACACCAGTCAGTACTGTGTTTGTCAGGATCGTGATGCTTGTTGAATCTGTGTGGATGAAATCACCCTCAGGGAATGTGCAGAGGGAAAACGCATTCTAGGGCCAAGGATATGGAACCATCACAAAACATTTCAGACATAAAAGCCATTTTGAAGGCATTGGAAAGTTTATGTCATCCTAACCAAATGTGGCTGATCAGAAGTGCAGAAACCAGGATGCTGTGCCATCCTTGGAGACAGCATGTGCTGTCCTGTATTTGGGGATGTACAGTGGAGTGTCTGCAGGATAAGGCACTCTGTCCTTCCCAATGGTGAGTGCAGAGGAGTTCTTAGCACCTCTGTGCCCATCTCTGTGGGGCAGCAGGCTTAGTACAGGACTGGTTTTATATTATTTATGGGAGTGGCACCAGGCCAACTGCACAGGTTTTCAATCAGTCTTCCTGTTCCTTTATAAAGAGGAGAAGAACCCTAAACAAGACTACTGCTCTGAGAATCTCAAAGTTGTCATGCCTCACTCAGCTGAGCTCTGTGTTGATGATGACAGGTCAGTCTTGGCCTGACGTCCTCTGCCCTTTCATCAGCCATCTCTCCCTTGCCTTGTGCTCCATCCCTTGTATCAAAACTTGTGAGGTCATACATTTAAGTCAGATCAACGTGCTGAAATGATTTGCTTTTTGGCCGTGTCAGTTTTCTGCCAGATCAGCTTGTTCACTCAGCTCACCCTACAGTTGCAGAACCTCTAGAGCTTAAAGCTAATGCAGAGGAGTTCTGTGGCTGGGGCAGGGAAGGCACCCCCTTTCAGCAGCCACTGGGCAAGGCACAACAGAAGGCATCACTGGAGCTGGTGTCCCTGTCATTAGGGTAGAGAGTAAATGTCCTTGTGCAGATGAAGCAGGCTGTGCTTTAAACCCAAGTCACCCGAGTGTAAAGCTCAAGTTTTCTATTGCATTTACATATATTAACAGTAAAACTACTAATTGCCTTGTCTTGCTGGGTTTTGGTTTTTTTGCACATTCCTCTTCATCTTGTACTAAACAAACACTGTTCCGATTCCTTTCCATAGGCAGACATTATATTGAGGTCTGCATGGAGACCCTTTTTGGATACAAAGTGTGATCAATCATTTTTAACCTCTGAGATTAACAGATAGTCTCAGTGGTATTTTGTCACCAACTTAGCTCAGTTTTTACAATAAATAAATCAAAAAGCCAAGTGCTTAGAACAGGGTACATTTCTCAACTTTAAGACCAGTCAGTAGGTGGGAGGTGGGACAGATCTGCTGGTGTGACCTGGGGAATAATAGATAAGAGCATTTTGACACTGCATGTTTCTCTCTCATGTACTGAGCTTGCCTCCTCTCACCTTGATTGTAAAGTTTTTAAAAAAATCCAATTCTTCACCACCCACACACACGCTATTAAAATCATGATGTGTATTAACCAAAAAATCTTTCCCAGCTGGATGGGAATTTGCTGATAATGTTGCTATCAACAGAAGCCAGCTCTTCATTGTGCAGCCATCCACCACGATGCCATAAAACCAAAACCTGCCAGGTTTTGCAGCCTTAGAAATTGTTAGTTTCTCATCCACTCCTCCATCTTTCCTTCTGTTTTTTTGTTTCGCCTCCTCTCTCCCTGGATAAATATAAACTGCCAAGATCATGGGTAGCGCTGACAAAGCATGATGGAGAGGTGACCAAATTACTCTGTCTCGTGTTCCATTATTTTTGGGAATGAGGTGGGAAGGAGCAAGAGGATAATGCAGGCAGACCAGCATTCTGAGTCCTAGCTCCAGAGCAGCTGCAATTACTGATGCTCCCTCCTGACCATCCCTCCCTGGCAAGTAGTTATGGATATAAATGATTCTTAGAGCTAAGCTCTTTTCAGGAGAGTAACAAACTCCATTTAATGAGGAGCAGTTCTGAAACAAGTCCCTTGGACCACAGTGTCTTTCAAATTTCAGGAAACTCAGACCTCAGTTCAAACTTCAGTGCTTTGCTGCTCTCATAAGGCAGCACTTGACAGCTCTGGTCATACATTTTGACTGGGGTTAGGAGGTGATATCACAATTTAGGGCCTCTTGCCAGTCTGAAGTAGCTATGCTTTATCTGTGGGAAAGACACCAGTTTACTTTACCACATCTTAGTAACTTAGTCCCTCACTAACTCCTGTTATTTTTCTCTGAGATTTCTTCAAGACTTGCGATAGAAAATACTGGACAAGTGAAATAGAATGACAAAGGTGGTCTTTAGGAGGAGAGATTTTGTCTAGACTTCAGTCCAGTCACAGCTACTGCTTCATTGTACTTTCTTTTTGGTGTGAAATGGAGTTGTTGAATATCACATACCTACTTGGGCTGGTAACCAACAGCTGTAGCCCTGAATGACCCCACGTGTGCTGGCAGGATTGCTCTGTTCTCAGTAGTCCTTATTTCTGCTGCTGTCAGTGAAACACTACAAACCATGAATGACTGACATGTGGATTAAGTACAGTCTCTAGGTAAATTGTAGGTAATTAATTCCCACACCAAAAAGAAACATGTCAAAAACCATTAATGTATAAATAGAAAACACGTATCTTAGTCAAAACAGAACCCACAGCTGCTAACAAAAGGAATTCTATTGTTACTGTGTTCTGAGTCCAAAGGGGACAAAAGCAAGTAATTAATGAGACATCTCTTTGTGTCTGGGTGTTGTGTGTCCTTTTCAGCAGTTACTGAATATTTCCTCTGCTTTCATTTATCTTCTCCCACCACTTTAACATGAAATAACAATTTCCACTTTGTAATTAAGACCTGTCTTGCAAGCATAACAGAGTCTTATCTTCTGCACAGCTGTGGGACCTGTATCACACCTCCTCTCCTCAAAAGAAGCTGATCTGAAACATGCGAGGTGAGTCACTATCTAGGCAAACAGAGCTGGGATTGGAGAATTAAATGCCTCCACCAACCTTTATGGCATGTACCCACTTAAAAACAGCTGGAGCTGCAGCACAGGGCTTTTGTTTCAACACACATTGAACTGAGAAATAAGGGAAGAAGGAAGGAAAGAAGAAAGGAAAGAAGGAAATGGTTTTGTCCCTAGGCCCTGGGAGCTCCCTGGGGAGTTCAGAGGATGCCCAGGGTGAGCATGCAGCCATTCTCTAGAGGGAACTAGCCCCAACCGGAGGACTGCTCCACTACAAGACTTGGCGTGGAAATCAGAGTAAGCATCTCTTAAGGTGGATGGCCTTTAGCAGTGTAAATATAGCTGTGGTAACTGGGTATTTCTCCACTAACCACCATCAATGAAAGAGTTAACAAGTTCCCAAGAGCTGAGGTCAACCAAAGCCCAGTTGTAATTTGTTTCCATGATCAACTTTGCTTTGGGCTGTTGCTGTTGCATCTGTTTCAGAATGAGAAGCCAGTGGTTTGTGTTCAGCTTGTGTTCAGAAAGTTTTTCTGCAGTGACCAATGTAACAAGCTAATTTTAAAATAAAGATGAAAAATTTTCCATTCTGTATTTATCCTTACCTGTAAGATATCCTGGATGCGTTTTATCTTTAAATTTATATAAGTTGTTTGTCCCTTGGGATATTTTTCTTTCCTCTTGCATCCCACTCTGATCTTTTGCAAGGTGGTAGTCCGTGCTCACCTCCATCCTAAACTGAAACTGTAGTGGATATCTTGACATTGTATAGCAGCTGCTGCTATATAAGTGGAAGAACAGAGTTGTTGCCACTTACTCACAGTTATAGGTATCAGGGACATAAAGACTTGTCTCTACTTCTCCAATCCAGTTAAATTTGTGCCTTCTGGTGTGGCTCATCACTTTTGGCTTTGTCCTCCCTCTGAGTTTGGCAACACCTGTGTGAAATCTGACATTGCTGGTGCTGGTTCAGTCAGGGATCACACGTCACCAGCACACCTTTGCAAATGGTCTGACTTGGTGTTTGCTGTTGTCTTGGTTTCAAAGACAGGTATGTGCTAAAGAAGGCAGAAGCCTCCTTTAGAATAGGAGAACGTAACCCCCTTCCCTCCGAATTGGCAAAAGTTTGAAATCAAGGGGCTTTCAGGCAATGGTATGAGGAAAAGAGGAATAACAGTCCTTTACTAATATATTTTATATATATATATATATAATAGGACAGACAAAACAACAACAATAGTAACCACAACAAATAAGAACACACAAACCCACGGACAGTCTCTTCCGCTTTGTTGGCAATTCCCCTTTGATGAAGTCACAGTCACAGCTGGCAGGGGCACTGGTACTCCTGGTGCGCAGGGAGGGTGCGATGACTCCCCTGAGAGGGGAAGAAAGGGGCTCGGGAACCCCGAGTTTCCTTCCCTCGAGACACTGGAGCAGGCGATGGAGAGTTGGTAGAAAACACGCAGCTTTGATGCAGTCACAGTCACAGCCAGTCGGGGAGCAAGGATAGAAGCACGCAGTTGGAGACAGAAGCCTGCAGTGGTGGCAGATCCTCCCTAGAGCTCCAGCAGCCTCCGTCTCTCCCCTCTGGATGTCCAGCAGCGAAGAAGAGTACCCTCCAGCTCTGCTTGGCTCTCTTTTAACTTGTCCCCAGTCCCAGTAGCCCTGCCCTCCTCCGAGGGGAAACGATCCCAGCTATCAGAGAGTCCAGATAAGGGCTAGCCAGCCGCACCCATCTCAGAGTCACCTCTTTGTCTCATCTTAATCACCCCCATTATGGCTTTCCAGTAACTAATCACTGACCCATTATACCCTTCAGCAAGTAGAATGGGGAAAAATTCCAACACAGAGAGCTAAACAAAAAAGTATTCCAAACCCTGACAGCTGTGAAGTCACCTTACAATGACCAGGCCAGCCTTGGGAGGTACAAGGATCCTCCAGGGTCTGGTCTGAATCTGGAGAATGTGGGCTTCTTGACAATGATTTAGAGACTGGTGGGCAGAGCTCTATTCCCTTGCTTAATACTTCAGTGTCCCTGTCTGCAGTCCAGAAAGTTACTGCATAGCTGTAGTTCACCCTCTCTAAAGCCTCTGTGTGTGTTCCCTTTCAATGGACACAGTCACCGCAATAACATATTAATAGTTAGGAGTTGTTCTGCTCAGGAATAAGGCAGAAAAACAGCACGTGAAATCATGAGTAAACAAAACTGTAATTCCTGAAAATGTGGCTAATTACAAATGGCCAATTCCATTTTCCTCATGAAGGGAACCAAGGTCCTATTCTTCTAAGCTCTATAGTTAGGAGACTCACTCATATCAGCATTAAGAAAGCTTTACACTGAGTGTTGGGGTTTTTTTAACAAACAAAATAGGCCCAGATTTGCTGATTCTTGCATTCTTGCATCTCTTTCTATCCATTTGGCTTATGTATTTTTTGAATTGTGCTGATCAAAACATGCTTCAGTACTCTCCATCTACATTACTTGTTCAAAGTCGTGACACCTATTAATCCCAATATCCATCTGATAATACATTTTGTGCATTTGTGCCAGCCTCATCTAGCAATTCCCCCTTGACTATGTTCTCATTAACCCCAGGACTCTTTTCTGTGATCTGTTCATTTCTCTGTACTCATGTTTATTCATCCGTTCCTTTATTTGGTGGGGTTGAACTTCAATTAATTGATTTTAGCTCTTCTTCTAGCCTGCACTTTGTGTATTCGCACCTTCTGGAGTTATGTACATGTTTCCCTCTTTCTATTCTGCAGGTATGGTAGGCTCTCAAGCTGAGAGGGGTTGCTTGGGCATGACAGGAGAACTCCTTGATTAATTCTCCACCACTAACACTTATCCTGGGTGTTTGGCTGTTTTTCATCAGGCTTTGTACAAGGCAGAGGTATTTGACATTCCTGTGGCAGGGACTTGTTTGCAATTTTGCAAAGACATAGCTTCTCTTGTTTCCTTGTCATTCAACATAAAGATAAAAGAGGACTTATAAAACCATAGAATCATAGAATGGTTTAGGTTGGAAGGGGCCTCAAAGGTCATCTAGTTCCAGCTCCCCCACCACAGCAGAGATGCCACCCACGAGGCTGACAGAGCATAAAGTCATGTAGAATGCAACCAACAGCAAACACCAATATGGGATAGGGAAGTCAAACACTTGCTCCAGATCTCAGGAGAAATGGACCAAACTGTGTTCTTGTGTGACCTTTCCTGAGAAGATGGACTTTTGTCCTCTTCCAGTAGCAAGACCACAGTGAGGTTCATGAATTTTCTAATACCTGTGTTTTAGAAGATCTGATCTATGTCATCCGTTTCACACTTGGCTCATGTTTTAAGCTCCTAGCAGTGATACTAACAAAGTCCTTGTGCTAGCTATGCTATTTTTAACCACTGGAACTCTTGGTGTTTGCAGACCCAAACCCAGGACACAGGGAAAAAACTCCTTTTACTGTAGTAATGCCAATATACTGACCGTGGCTGGTGTTCCAAATGGAGCTCCTCTTAGCGTCTGTCGTAGATTTACACCCTTCTACACCTCTCCTGGAGCCCTTTCTAGTTGCCTGATAGAGGGCCAGGGAAAGAGCTCCTTCCATGCTGGCTGAACCAAGTCAGGGTGCTTGAACAATGCCACTTCCCAGTGTGGGAGATCAGGCAGGCAAGTGGGCAGCGAGGAGGAGGGAGCAGCGCACCTTTGAGCAATAGCCTTCCTGATGAATTTGGATGAGGGTGTCTGTTCACAGCTCCAACAATTTCTCCACCTCCAGCTAACTGCTGACTACCATCTGATGGCAAAATAAACCAAAATTATGTGCATCGCCTTTACTGCCTGTTCTAATAGCAAAACATCTGCATAGCTGTGGTCCTGAGCCCCTCTGGTGGTTTGAAGTTTAGGATTCAGATCCTTCTTATGAAAAAGGTGTGATGTAATCCACTTTCCATTCTGTGGCTTTCATGGATTTGGAGGCTGAGAAAACATGCTTAGAACAGCCATGTAGTTTAAAATGAGTGTGTGATGGCTGCAAAACACTGCGTGGCATGAGACACTTCCCTGCATTTGGCATACACTGGAAGAGCTGGAGTTTGAGAAGTACCATTCAGATTTTAGTATCCATGTACAAGGTCATCTCAGGGAACTATAGACATAGCTACTGTGGAGTATTTTTTGTCCACTAGGCTTGTTATCCTGTCAAAGAATGTAATTAAACTGGCTTCTCAGATGTGTTATAAGCCCCAGTTGTCTGCTATTTATCACCTTATTTTGCTGTAGCTGCTCACACAACTGCTTTATTAGTTCCTTACCTATTTTTTAGCTATTGATGTAGTGTTCTTTGTGTTCTAGTTCCCTGTCCCCCATTACCTATATGGATTGGAAGCTATCTCATTCCTTGGAAGGAAAAGTTGGCTTATATTCTTTCCCAGCAGATAACATTTAGGGTCACACTTTGCTTTCAGGAGCGCTCATAAGTAATCATCAGCAGTTGTGATTATTCAGCTGGTTACCCAGCTTACATTTAGTAGTGCTACACTGAGTAATAGCCTATATTTAAGTTTTCTGTGTCTTCATGTTGAGCTGGTAGCTTAAAAATTTGTTTTGTGATTTGGCTTGTTGCTTCCTACCTGCTATTTAGGATAGGCTTTCTACAGGTATTATGCTTTTTGGTAGAAAATAGGCAAGAGTTTCAATCTTCATACAACCACAATAAACCAAAATCCTCTGCATGTCTTTCCTGTAGTAACTGAAGGGTATCCACCTGCTTTATTAATATGAACTAATATGTTCTCAATGGCTCCTCTATAGTAGAAGAATATCACTCTTGCTATCTCTTAGAAAAGGCAAACTGGGGTACAGAAAGGGTGTGGATTGCCCCAAGTTCATTGGGAGCCACAAGCTGTGATTGAAATCTCGAACGCCTGCCTTAAATGGGTACACCAGTGTATCTGCAGCACAAGAGCTGCTCAGAACCAGCTTCCTCAGCTCTGTAAGACACTGATAACTCAGTGAAGCCCTCACTTTTCTGGATGCTTTCTCTTTCTGCAATAGCCGGATACACACTTTGGGTGACATGCTCACCAAATTTCTCCTAGTTCTTTTTGCCTCCCACAGGAAAAAAATGTGGATCTGGCAGCCTTTCCCACCTTATGGATGCAGCTTGTATCCTGATCACCACAAAATCCTTTTCCAGAGAGACTTTGGCCAGGATATAAGAAGGAGGGGGCTCTAGAGGTAGGGAAGATCTTGTCACCAAGGACAATAGGCTCTTAGGGGTAGAAAAGTCATAATTTTTCAGCCTACTTTGCCTAAGCTGTGACAAGACAAGTTACATGGTGCTGATGAAAGAAGAGCCAGAGTTTTTGGAATTGGTGGGGAACAGCAAGTCTTGGAAGTAGAAGTAGCTAACCTGTCTTCTCAGCCTTGGTCTCTCAGGGGTTTCTCCTACTTCTTCCATCCAGGCCTATCTTCTTTTCTCCCTCCTTTTCCCAAAACCCTAAACCCTGGAATAGTAAAATTCAGTTTTGCTAAAGTCACTGAAGCATTGAGCTGTTCCAGAGCTATAACCTCTTTGTGCATTTCCCATTTTCCATGCTCCAGTGTCTGAGGCAAAAACTTCTTTTCTCAAAGAAGGAAGGTTCTATCAAATAAAATTCCAGGCCCAGAGTGGGAAGAGTGAATAAACCTTCAAGATTTATATTCTTAAATGTAATGAATTTTAAAGACAATCTTGTGTTTTGAGACTTGACTCATGCTTTTTTATCATTTGGAGATGGGAAAAGTATAAGTGCCTGGGGAAGTTTTAAATCCTGTTTACATTATAAACAAAGTACATTGCTCTCATTCCCCACCCCAGATTAGCTGTAGTGGGTTTTTTAAAAGTGCCTATCAGAAACATGATATTCTCTAAAATGATCCTGTTTACCCTCTAGAAAATTCAGCTTCATAGGTGGATTCAGACCCTGACAGAAGGGGAGACTGACGTGGAGGAACAGCAAGAGGGATAAACAGCTCCAAGCTACCCTCACTCATGCAGGGATACAGGTGGTCAAGCGTGAGACACTTGGGCGACGCGCTGGGAGAGGAAGCTGGCTCTGCCTGAGCATAGCAGCAGTGAGATATTAATTCCATGCTGCTGCGAGCACTGAGTTCCCTCAAAATGAAAATAAGGCAGTTGTAAAGAGAAGCGGAGACCCAGGGTTAACTGTGATATCCTGCAGGAGGAGATAATATTGAAGTGTTGTCAAGCGCTTTCACACGCCCCGGTCATTTCATCTTTGTGTCTGACACAATGGCCGGGAAGGGAGCACAGCATTTAAGGCTCAGAAGGGAGAGCAGGTAGGGGCAGAAGCAGCTAAAGGGCTTGGAAGGTCAGAGAAGAGAAGGAAAAACACTTCCATGTTTCTCACACAAACCTCAGCAATAATCCTGGAACACGGACACAGCTGCAGCTGGCAAAAAAGATGCAAAACCAACAACAAAATCCTCCTGGGATTAGGAAACAGTGAGGAGCTAGACTAAAAACCAGACACATTTCAGAATAAATTCAGTGTCTCAAAAGCAATGATGTGAAAGGCACATGAGCCACAGTAATAAAATGCGATATGAGCTGTTACCGTAAACAGGGAGGAATAATTGACAGGGAACTAAAACAGATCCAAACAGCACACATAGCCCAGGGCTCTGCAAACCTAGAGCTGAATGAGAGGAAGAGGAGTGGCGTGGGGAGAAGTCAGAGAGACTGACAAATCATAGGCAAAAAATAAATAAACCACACAACAGTCCGTGATCCCTGAGATGGAAAATTCAGTTGGAATGTGTCTTGTGGTGGATCAGCAGAAAGAATAGTGGGCATGTAAAAATAACAGACTCAGTCTTACCCCAAACTAGAAATACTGGTATTTTTATATATAAAAATAATACAATGAAAACCAAATGTCTTTGGGGCTGGAGAAGAGAGTCAGTATTTGTAAACTGGTTGGCCAGTTTGTTTCATACTTTGGGCACGTTTGCTGTCAAAAACCTGCAGCTTAGGAGAAAGTGGTCAGTTTGAGTGTGGAGGGGAGAAAAGCCATGGCTGGGATCTGAGACACAGCACCACAGACAAAAGCTGGATTTGGAAAACAATCTGGTGGGGTGATGGAGTAGCCAAAGATGCAGGATAAACAGCACAGAGTGCAGAAAGCTGTGGCTGAGCAAAGGCTTTACAGAATATCTGGCAGGTTATCACATTCTGGCACATACCATGGACACATGAAAGTATGTGCACAGACACAAAAGTATGCATGCTATGCATGTTTGTGTATGTTTGTGGACTTCAAAACCACCTGAGAATAACTATCAGTGGTGTTTGTTCCAACAAAGAAGGGTGTTGCTATTTCACAGTTCAACAGAGTGGCGCTGCACAGCCTCTTTCATGGAAATTGTATCCCAAAAATGCTCTGTGAATTAAAAAATGCAGGCACTGCTTTAAGTAACGAATAGTGGTGTACAAACGACGGATGTTGAGAGACTGCAGGAAAGGAAAACCAGTGATGGTTTCAGCTGATATTAGAAAACGATGAAGAGGCAGATGAGCACTTGTGACTGACCACTGGACAAGAAGGCCCATGAAGGTGCTGGCTGATGCCAGGCGAGGGGAAAAAACCTTCTAGTGGGAAGAGGGATCATTGCTTTGTACCCGACAAAGCTAGCTAGCTACAACAAGGGGACATAGTCATGCTTCCTGGGGTGCCTACAAGTGCTTAGCAGCAATCTCTGCTCACAGGCAGCAAAAATTTAGGGGTTTTTTACCACTGCCACCCCTACAGCCACAGACAAATCCACACAGATGGGTGGAGATGTATCACTTAGTCCCATTCCATTCATATTTGTGATGCTTTCTCCCTCTTTTGCTGTTACAATGCCCATTCCTGCCATTTCTCAAGCAATCTCCACAGAGGGGACTTGTAACCGTTTCCCTGCACATTGCAAACCACACAGTTTACACTTGAATTGGGATGTAGATTTTTCAGTGCTGCTTTTGAATAACTAAACTGTTTTTCCATACATGTGAAAAGAAGTGTGTCAGCTTTTGATCATCTGTAACCATCCCCTACCTAAAATAAAATTGGCTATGGCAATGTAATTTTCTTGTATCTTGTGAGTATTAAAAAAGACAGGCAGATAAAGAACAAGAATTGAAATGAAACTCTGACAGTGAATACAAACTCCTGCCATTACAGCATATTCATGCCATGTCACAAGCCACCTGAAAATGTCTGGCCATGCATTCTTTGGTCATTTGCCCTCCCTGCCTGCATCATATTTCTGAGAAAACCAGAACAGAGGAAAGCACAACAAAGCCAGTGATGTCCAGAAGAAAAAAGCAGAAAAAAAGACTTTCTGCCTCACTAAATCTCAGGATTTGACACTGTTCTTGGTTCTCTAAAGAGTTCAATCAGAGGCAAGAGGATCCTCTCAAAGAGTGCCTAGAGCTTTGGAGACACAATCTTGTGTGTTTTGACAGATGTTCTGATTTGTTTTGCTGGAGTCTTTAGGACAGGTAGGTAGATCTCTCCTACATGCTGTCTGTCTCTCACTCCGAATGCCTTAGTTTCATGGACATTGTAGAGAAACCTACAATCATGGTACATCTAAGCCAGTCTGCTTGACACTGTGGGAAACTGCGCTGTGAGTCTGTTCAGAGCCCTGTCACAGATTAAAAAAAGGTTTCATAGACTTCCTAAGGCTTTGGATGAGATTCTGCAGAATATGCTCAACACTGATTTTGCATTTAGCAATCACTTCTATATGCTGAGATTCAGCATTTTCAGAGAGGGTCAGCTATTCAAGAAAAAAGGTACTCATGGCATTTGTATTTTCTTCCAATGACATGAAGATGCTGTCTATTACATATATGCATTTTGTTCAAGGTACCTGTTTAAGGAGGGAAAAAAAGCGAATAAGCAAAACTGTCCTTCCCATGTCATTATCAGCCATGGTGTGATTAGGAACTGGAGTGCCATTACATTAACAGCAGACATGAGAGTCTGGCACCCTCACAAAGTCGGGTGACCGTCTGTGATAGCTTGTAGTGAAAAAAACTTTCCCTGTTAAGCAACTTCTTCATAAGTAAAAGATGTGCCAATATCCATTTCAATTATACTGCACTGTGAGCACCTGGAGGTGTCTCAGATTCAGCATTTTAGTTTGGATTACGTGAGCGCTTTTCATGAGACTTTCCTGGTTGTGCCCCATCTTCTGCTTTGGCTTGCATTGTGGAGCAGCCTTGAAGCACACAAGCAGATTCCTTCCACATGAAATGGAAGCCCAATACGTGTCTCAGAAACACTCCTAACATACTGCAGCTGCTAAGGGTGATTCAGTCCATGGATCCCAACCAGAGCTGGTCTGAACCAGCCTCCCCACCCCAAGCTGTTTCACTGCACAAGTCTGCTCTGATGCACCTTCACCTCTTGCTTATGAAAACATGCCTGAGATACCATTACCACAACCACTTCAAGTTATCCCTTTGTTCATCTTTTTGTTTTAAAAGCAGAGATCTGTTTATTCACTGAGCAGCAGCTATGAGGCACAGCAAGGTCCCACATGGAACTGACGTCTCTGCCAGGGCAAAGATGATCTTCCTACCAGGAAAGCATTTGTTCTCATTTGGACGTCCTATGGACATTGCTGGTCATCCAAGACTGTCTTAATTAATTCTTGATCCATCATTTTGTGCTTTTCAGGCTGCCCCAGTAGTGGTCTTTTACTGAGATTGGATTCTTAGGGAGGTGGTTATGCAGCATCCTCCCTTCCCAAGGTAACCTCACAGACACTGCAGTGCCAGAAGTAATATGATATGACCTCAGATATCTAGCTGAGTGATTCCTGTGCAACAGGGGATAATGAAATTCAAGTGTCTGACTGCAGTGTTTGCAAGCAGCTTCCTGAAAACAGCCCAGGCAGCTGTTTGGAAACAGTGCTCACAGGCAACCATCAGATGATTGCTATTGCAGGACGTGTCGTGGATGGGTGTTGTTATCTCTGCCCTGGGTTTGGTGGCTGCCCTGCACACCACCAAGATAAGAGAGAGAACAAACCTGATGCACTGCCAGGCACTCTGAAACACTGCCACCTGAAATGGCAAGGGACAGGAGCTGCCCCAAGTCAGACTTGGTGGCCACCAGCACACACCGGGGCTCCCTGCACACTCTTTGTCTGGGCAAATACCAGTCCAAGGTTTCAAACAGGTGTAAATCCACTACTTGCCTAATGAGCTGGGCTAATCATCAGCTATTCCCTGCTCAAAGTCTTTTTTTCTTCCTGCCTGGAACTTAGGTGTCATTGTTCTTAGCTGCACTATTTTGCAAATCTAGCTTAGCTAGATGACAGATCTATCTACTGCCAGAAAGTGTTGCCCTTGTGAGTATTTATAGATCACAACCAAAGTCAGTTCTTGATCTTCTCTGGACCGAACTTGAAGTTGTCATGAAAACTACTGATGGAGCTCTTTTGTTTTGACAATTACTTGGACATCTATGAGCCAGTCTTTAATTTCACCAGTGCAATACTGGCTACACTGATTTTTTTAATTGTCTTTTTTTTTAATGAGAAGGACACATGCAACTGTCAAATAGATGTCTCTTATTTCCAGCCATCTATAAGGATAACTTTAATCAGATAAATAAAAAATCTCATTTTTATAAGAGGTTTCACTGATTGCTTTTAAGATAATAGGTTTCAGCATTTGCTGGCATTGAGTATGCTCCCATTCATTAATGCTTTATTCACCTTCCATATGTATTTAGCAATAATTTTGCCTAGTGACAGACTGATTGGACTTGGGAAATCCAGGTATGGGCTCGCAGTTTGAAGGGGCTGGCATGCTGCTGACTGGCACATGATGAGCATGACACCAGGCATGCAGTACCAACTGCACAGGTGCCCAGTTTGCCTGTGGAGGGACCAGACAGGATTGCAACCAAATCTTCTGCATGTGCAGGGGAGCAGTGCCCAGTATGTAATGCCCCCATTTCTGGGGACCACCCTGGGTCATGCTGTTTAACCAACAGTAACTTCTCTGGCCCTTTGTAGCATCCCCTGCCTTTCAGTATGTTCTACAAATACTGTCAGTGTTTCAGGAAGTTCCTCAGACACTTCTTTCAATATTCTTGGTCACGAATTTTCTGGTGCCACTTCTGTGCATTGCTGTGATGGCTGTTTGCATCCTCTATCGCTACTGATGAAATAGAAAGTATTTCTTCCTTCCTGTCCCATTTCTTTCCAAATACACAACATAAATATTCAATGAGTATTTATTCTTTTTGTGTTGTCACAATTGGAAGTTCTGCCACCTTTAACACAGGGGGCTACAGGGACTAACAAAGGGAAGAGGCGTTACTGAACTTGATGAGTGGCATTTTTGTAACAGAGAGAATGGGTGTGAAATGCTGACAAAAACGTTTAAATATGAAATCACAAGGAGGTTATAACCAACCAAAATACCAGGTTCTAAAATGCTTTTCACACTCTCCTCCATCCCTTGGGATCTGGGGACAAAAAACCCTACTTTAATACCACTATTTCCATAGAGAGGATTGTTTGGTATGGCAATACAGATAGCATGAGGATTTGATGGTCCAAGAGGTTCCTATGAATCCTATTCTCC
The DNA here is from genome assembly GCA_013400735.1 of Pomatostomus ruficeps. NCBI lineage: Eukaryota > Metazoa > Chordata > Aves > Passeriformes > Timaliidae > Pomatostomus > Pomatostomus ruficeps. Next base: position 41,607 of record VYZT01022257.1, read on the forward strand.
TGTATGATTGCAAGGATTTTGTTAGGTCTTAGTATACTTAAAAAATGCCTTCTTGCCCTTAATCTTTAGACCCAGGATTTTTTCATTAATGTTTTATCTTTTTCCATCAGCTGTCTCTTTCCTAGCTGGTGACTTGTTTGCACCAGACTTTCTGTTATTCTCATTTGTTACATATAATAAGGTTTGCAATAATCACTGTTGCTTGTCACTTTTATTTCTTGTCTTTACTAAGATGGATTTGAGACCAGAAAGCTTCTCACAGAACAACAGGTTGTGCGTTTGGGAGGAATCTAATTGGTTTCTTCAAACACAATGTTCTTATTTCTGTGCTAAAATTTTTCCTTGCAAGAATTATTTGACTGTTGCTGACCTCTAGAAATTGTCCTTGGAAAGAACCAAATAGACTCCTGCAGGCTCAGAAGTGGTCTGTCTGCACACAGTGGAGTTTGTCAGAGGGAACGAGAAGTCTGAGGGACTTCCATCCTAAAAGAAAATATATCCATCATTTCCTGCAAATACAAGATTATTTCCATAGGGCTGGCTCCAAACCTGTAGCATCCAGCTCCTTTGTTGGGACTTCGTTGTTCAGTCAAGCCCTGGCTACTGGGGTGGGCTGCTGGGCCCAGCAATCCCAAGGAAGTGGAGTCCCAATAGCCACTTCCAAGCCTGGAAGTGCCAGTGGAGGGCTGGAAGGTGAGGCAGTGTACGCAGATGGGTCATTTCTCACTGGGGGACAGCACCCAGGGATGTCAGTTCTGTGTAGAGCAGCACAGGACTGTCCAGGAGTTGATGCATGGTGATGAAGCCTGGGCACCCTGATGAAGAGTAGACAGGTTGTAATTGAATCCCTTTCAGTTCATATCCTGCTGGCAGCTTAGCTTCAGGAATGCCAGAAAAAAAACCCCTATGCACTGAAGAAACACCACAGCTCTGGGCAAACAGAGGCGTTTTCCATACATGACCTACGGTGAATTGCTTCTTCATGTTCGAACTTCAGCTCTTCATTAGCAGCGAGGTCGTTGGCTGCTCCTCCCTACAAAAAACCACAGAGGCAGCACTAAGTGCTGGAGTTAAAGAGGAGTAAGCACTTTTCAATTAGCCATGAACTTTATGAGACGTGAGACTGCGGCAGCAGTGCGGAAGGTGCCGGGTGTCCCTGGGCTCGGCTGCAGCAGGCAGTGCAGCCCAAGGGCAGCGACAGGCACGGGGAACTCAGCCTCTCCACTTGCCTGTCAAGCCTGCTGCTCATTTACAGCCATAAATGTCACGTTTGGCTGCAGTGGCATAAATAACAGGTGACATTTTAACAATATTGGCAGCACTATGCGGGGAGTCTTCTAACATTGATGAGTTACGTGAGGCCAGTGTGAGTTTTGTGGGGTCCATTCATTCTCCTCTTTCGAGGCAATCACCTATTTGCTCCTGAAAACAAATGTTAAATTAAAAAACACTCATATGCATTGCAAATAGCTTCTCAGGAGGATTTCTGACGTTGTAAAATGGCAGAGCTATAACTCTGACTGAGTAAATTCTGGAGGATGAGAAATGGTTATGAAGAGAAGCATCCTACATGCATGTCGTGAGCAATGGGATGGAAATTGCTCCTGATAATTCAGTGTTCTGGACATGGGAACTTGGCTTTAACAACAGGGTTTGCTGTAAAAACACATTCTCTACGTTGGCATCTGCCTCTCAGTGTCCGGGGCCTTTCACATACCTGGAACAGTCCATTAGAGTAAAATGGAATATGAATATATCCATGCGCAATATAGCAAAATCTTCTCTTGCTGCCAGCCCCTTATTTCTAAATGACACAATAATTAAGGCGAGTGATTCATCACAGAAATACATGGGAAGCCACAGGCTGATTAATAGAGGGGAAAAAACCTATCAACTCAAAAATATAAATAATAAAAGTCCTGAAAGTCTGTTCTTTGATCCAAATCACCTTGAGAATTTCAAGCCATTTAACAAAATTTTACAAGCTGTTTCAAGCCACACAAAGACTTAACCCCGCTGCCTGCCAGCAGCTGCAGCATGGCAGCGTGGTGGCAGGGAGAGAGCACTCCACTGTCCCTCACTTTTCCTTTGGCACTTCTTTCTGCCTTCAAGCCGATGTGCTCAGCTGATACTCCATTGCTCCCTCCCTGTCACCCACACTCAGTGCCAGAGAAGGGATCTGCTGAACTCTCACCATTGCTGAGAAAAAGACCAGCCTGGAGAAAAAGGAAACCCAGTAGCTCCCGGCTGCCTGGATGCATCCATCCCCATGTCTTTCTCTTCTGCCTGTGAGAGCTGTAGAACATCAGCACCTGTAGTCCTGCAGCTCTCATGGGATGTGATTTCCGCAGCAGCTTTATCTCGACAGCCCCTCCTGCACTGAGGGCAGCTGCAGGTCCCAGACCTGCCTCTCCTCTCACCCCATGATCTGCTGCTGCCTTGGTCATCCCACAGAACAGGAGTGGGCTGTGCTCCCCCGCAGGCAGGACTGCTTGCATCAGGATGCATCCCAACCATGTGTCCAGCTGCCTCCTTTGCTGTGGCGTGCATTTCAAAGGATATTCAGAGCTTGGACCTGTGACAGTTTGGACTCGTGGCTCATCTGACACCTACACCTATTTTTATTTTTAATTATCTGCCAAAACCCCATTTTTTTTCTTAAAGCACTCCTGCCACACTGCAAAATGCCTGGTCTAGTTATGGGCATGTATTGCCAGCAAGAGAGATGGAAACTTCTTATCCTGAGGCTGGGGGCTTTTTGCTAACACTAAATTTGGGACTTCCAGTTGCAGAATCAATTTGTTTCCCCCAACCTAACAATGTACCTGGAGTATCGTCTTCATTTTGGGGTTCCCCGAAAGTGAGGAAACACGTTAACACAGAGTTCAGCAGCAGATCTCCAAGATGGTTAGGGAAGGGCAGCGTGTGACATACGGGGAGAAGCTGGGTGACCTGGGTGTGTTCAGATGGAAGAGAAGGTATGGGGAGATATTAATGTTGTCTGGAATGGGAAGGCACAGAAAAGATGGAGCCAGATTTTTCTTGGAAATGCACTGTAGCAGAGACAACAGGCGCAAGATGAGATGTGAGCAATTTGGATGTGGTATGGGAAAAGCTCCTTTATCCTTATAAGAGTCATCAAAGACTGAAATAGAGTCCAGAAAAATTAGGAAATGTCTCTTCTTGGAGCCATTCATGACTCTGCTGGACAAAGACATAAATAACCTGCTTTAATTGGGCCTGCTTCTGCCATCCTGCTCCGGATGGCCTCTGGAGCACCTTCCCAACTTCAATTAGTTTGGGATTTGGTGAACATCATTTATTGAGCTATGCTTTTCCTCTAAAATGAAAAAAATACCTCTTTGTTAAGGAGATAATATACTTGTTATAAACCCTGTCCCCTGGGATTTCTCAGAACTGGACAACTAAAGTACTAAATATATGCACCGCTGCTCAGAGCTGGTATTACATTGCTAGCACTTCAGAGTTAATTATTTTTGCTTTCAATAGAGGAAAAGTAATTTTAAAAATAATTTAATATCAGTCTCACACCAAAGGTGTTTCTTAATGCTTTTCTTCTATAAACCACCAGTAGCATTAATTAAAATTTTCATTTCTTTTCCAGTTCCTTTTCTATTGTGAAGACTGGATCTTTAATAAGTAGCTGCCATCTCAGTAGTAGGTCCTTTCAGAACCAGGGCTGGAATTTGTAGGATGAGATACACATGTGGGATCTTGAGGAGGGGGCATGGTAGTGTCAGAATTACAAAGGCTCTGTAATCAGCAGGGAAAACCAGACCTTGTTGTAGGTCATGATCCACAGTCTCAGGAGCATTCCAGCACTCAAAGCTACCTCTCCAAGGATCTGACCAGCTCCCAAGAAGGTCAGGCTGGAAACGACAGAGCCTTAATCTATTTAGTCTCTCCTCCTAGAGGGACAGTTCCCTATCTTCCCCCTGTCTAATTCTAGGACCTGGCAGTGCTGTGTCCTCCCAACTCCATCCCTGCTCCTCAGCAAGGAAGAGGGGTGACCTCAGCACATACCACTCCCCCAAACTGCCCTGGGTTTGAAGGCTAAAACTGGAGAATCAGGGAAACAAGACGCTGAAGTGACAGTACTCTTGTGGAGTTTGTCACCCTGTAGTGCTAATACATCCCTTCGAGGATGCTGTAACTTGGAACACAGCAGCACATATTCCAAGATTTGGGCATATCAAGCTATTACAGGATCATGCTGTGCACCTTGCTCATCTCTAGGTAATTGCCAGATTTCTGGGCCCCTTTACTACTCTGAATATTGATCAGTCTTCAGGAGCAGCACCAGGCTCAGGAATGATTCCTCTGGAGCATCCTCTCTCCAGTGGGAGTGCTGAACTTTTCTTCCCACCTTTGCTTCTAATCTCATCCTTCATTCATTTGAGAGCATGTGACATAAAAGATGGTTGGAGAAAGTGTAGGATAACAGCAGGATTTTCCTTCTTTGTATACTTGGTGAGGGCATTTCAGGGCACTTAGAGTGGGAAAGTGCAGCTCTCTGCCTAAGAACTTTCACTCACACTGTCTGCAATGGTCCCAAGAGATCGTTAATTCTATTTATTCCAGTTTCCACTATCTGATGAGCATGGAAATCACATCCTGTACAGAAATTGGACACACTTGTTTCCTGCTGCTGCTCTGGTACCCAGACTGTGAGTGTGTGCTATACTGCCAAGAGCACAATCGCAGGCTCACTTCTGCTCCCCGCTCCAACTCCAGACTTTGCAGGCACCAACAGAGGTGCTATGACCACCTTCCAAGGCTGCCTGTTCATCAAACAATGAGGACAAAAAATTAAAATGTGCATATTTCTGTGCTGAATAGGTGAACCCCTTTGGCCAGCAAGTACTAGAAACCCCATGCATTTTATCACCAAATGCCAGTAACATCACTTAGACTCAAGATGACACACAGATTCCAGCTCCAGGAGGTCACAGGCACAAAGCTGGAGCGTTGGGCCCCACAGCTTTGTACAAGGTTTAAAATCAGGTAAGCCTTGAGTTAGCTTAATTGTACATAAATATGTGAGACAAGACAACCTCACCTAAGGGCACCGTATTCCACACCTCGCTTCCTGTGCAGAGGAGAACATCTTAGAGACAAGTCACATATTTCTTTCTGGTATTCCAACAGTCTCTCTATATAAAAGTGTACACATGCAAACACAGGCACACGTATTACATCCTCACCTTGAGAGTGTTTTTCCAGGGATTTGCAATTCACACAGCACTAGAGAATAGTCCTGGGAGCACAAATAAAATGTGATATGGTATTCTCAATTTGGTCTACTCAAAGATATCCTCTTTGTGTAGCATATATAGAAAGAGTTCCTCATTAAGCTTTCAAAGTTGTGGTGGTTGCTGTCAATATCTAGCATTTCCCAGCAGGGACTTCTGTGTGGCAAGTTCTTTACATGATTTACTTACAAGAAAAACACAAGCTGTGGCAGACTGGGACATCCTGCAGGCCAAGTGGGGACAGAACAATGAATTTAGTCTTACATGCACCAGAAATCAGGTTGTCTTTTTAGTTTGTCTGATGTTGCAGTTCCTGATGACATGGAAACAGAAGGGGTTTGCCAGAGTTATGTCATCCTTTCTAAACCATCTTTCAGGTAACCAGGCTCAGAGGCATCTCACACCTGGTTTTGCTGCTGTTTTTTCTCCTGCTTGTTTCATTGCAAGACTACTTGTTAATCTTCAAATTATGTTTGACATCTCACTGTAAATAGTCTGGGTTATAAACATCTCAAGTGTCAAAGTCTGAGTGTGTTTGTCTACCATTCTGGTTTGCATCTCTTTCTTACTCTGCCTGTTCAGCAGCTGTGTCCTTGGTGATGACTGTGTTTGAATTTGGAATCTGATTCAGACACAGGCTTTAACCAATTAGAGCCACCTGGCAGGTGAACATTCAGCGCCAAATAAGAGAAAGCTACTCCAGAAGGTCTGGCCAGGGACGTGGTGGCCATGAGCACACAGATGTTGAGGAGTCACAGGGAACTGTGGCTCAGTCCCACTGCAGATGAAGTCACTTGAACCTGGTATATCCTTGCTCCTTATCTGCTTCTGGATTTTGGAATGGCTGGGTTCAGCAAAGCATTTCCTATCACTTTTGGTCAGAAGAACAGGCTAATCCAGGCAGGTGAGGACCAGTCTTCACATGGGAGATCTTTACTAGTCCATCCCACCCTGATGTTAAAATGGTTTGGGTCATCCTGTTCCAACACCTCTGCTGTGGACAGTGACACCTTCCACTAGACCAGGCTGTTCCAAGCCCCATCCACCCTAGTCTTGAACACTTCCAGGGATGGAGCATCCAGAGCTTTTCTGGGCAACTTGTGCCAGTGCCTCACCACCCTGACAATGAAGAATGTCTTCCTAATATCTAATCTAAATGTGGCCTCTTTCAGCTGCAGAGACAGGCAGCCTGCAGAAGGCTGAACACTGTTCAGCAATAAGTATCTGATCCAGCAATAATTCAGGGACCAACATTCTCAAGAGCACACCAACTTACATAATTATTTTATAGGATTTAAATGAAAACAGTAATTCATCAGAAATATGTAAGGAAGTGACTCTTCATCTGACATTCTCCCCATACCAAGAGACACAGAAGCAATTATCTGCATGCCTTTTCCTATGCAAGTGGATTAGTGTTATGCCTCTGTTTCAGAAGATATTCAAATGTGACTTGGAATTAATTAAACCATAAGACACCTGGAGGGAAAGTCAGAAGCATGTACATCTTCTACACCAGACATTTTAAAGTGTGGAAAAAGGAATGTTTTACCAGTAAGACCTTTTGGTCTTGATGAGGGAGAGGAACTGAAGACCAGCTTGGGAATTTCAGGGCAGAGAGCACAGGAGAACCCAAACCATGAAAATGTACGTGCTTGTAATTGCAGCTACCACCTGCTGCAGCTGATGGTCTCTGGTGTCCAGCAGCAGCTGAAGGGCTGAAAGGTTCCACTGGTGCTGCACATTGTGCAAGTGACTGTTTCAGGTTACCTGTTACTAGCAGCAGACCCCTTTTGGTGACAAGTCTGGTGATGGCAGCAATGAGAGTCTCAGCTCCTGTGAAGAGGATCCACTCCCCTACCCCATCTTGTTCCAGCCATTTGGGCAAGGAAAGATGTGCAGGGTCCTCAACCTCCATGCAGGAGGCACCTGCTGCTGATCTCTCCATCATACATGAGCTCACACATCAGAGTATCAGAGTCTCTGGGAATAACTTCACCTCAGATCAAAGTCCCAGTGCCCCTTGACTCCAGCTCAATGCCTTTCTTGAACTTTCCCACTATATCAGCTACCAAATCCCCAGTAAAACATCACTTTAATGCAGTTTCTTAATTGTTAGAGACTGTTCCCTAAAGGATGAGAAACCAGTGAGTTTTAGTGGAATGCTAAGAAGTTAAGAGGAAGAAAAGAGCCAACACTGTCCCCAAGGAAAAACTCAAGATGAGATGGCAAACATGTCCATCTCCCTGCTACCACCCTGCCTAGGAAAGCAGGCATCCCAGCAAGCCCTGATGAAAGAACTGTACCATAATCTGTGTTACCACGAGCTCGCCTGGGGGAAAGATATCAGCGACACAGAGGCATTGGGCTCGGTTCATGTGTTGTGCCTTCCTACCCAGAGTGGTTTGTGTGCCCGAGCCTTTGCTGCTTTTAAATTGAGCTCCAGAGCCATTTCACAATGTAGCTGCTGCCCCTGCTCTCTGTGTTAGGGACCTGTCTCTGCAGAAACACTTCTGACACAGATCTCTCTGCTCCCCATCCCTTTTCCACCCCCAACTCCCACTCGCTGGAGATAGGATAGGATCTAACAGTGCTCTGCCAAGTTATGGGGTTGCCTGATGGCCACAATGAGGGAGCACATTATATTTTAGAGCTCTGTTCAACAATTGCCTAATTAATTCCTATCCCCTACCCCTACGTCCAGTACAGAGTGGGCACATCTCAATTTTCTTGTTCTCCCGATGAGGGGAAGCTGCAGCACAGCGAATTTCCACAATTCACACCTGGGCATTACAAGAAGGCACCTGGTGAGACGGAGCTAATGCTGAGACCCCCCCCTTCCCCTGCAAAGTAAAATATAGGGATAAAAAAGGTGTCTCATGGGTAGGACTTATCCTCGCCAGCATTCCTCTCCAGCGCACGGTGCTCGGAGGACAATTAAATTACACTGCCGTTTCCCTTTCATCATGATCCGATTTACAGGGGAATTAATAGGGGCAGAGGAAGAGGCCTGCGTGAAGCCAAAGCCAGGGCAACTGGCAGCTATGAGCCTTCTTGAAAAACAGGAAGCTTGCCAGGATGTCTTTATTAGAGAGGAGAAGGGGGAGAGAGGAAAGGGCTGCTGCAGGAATGGAAGGCAGATTCAGATGTCAGCCTTGTTTACAGCAGGGATTTTGTACTGATTTTGCAGCTAAACCCTCCAGCTCTAAATCCACCCACAGGCATCTGCCACCAGCACAGCTGGAAAAGAATCACAGCTGAGACTTCTTGGTGGCTACATGAAGAAGAATGTCTGCCATACAAGAAGGGCGTTTGTCTCGCCTGATCACATGGCTCCAGAGGTCATGTTGCACCTTGGAGTGGTGATTTCCCATTTTTCCTGAGGATCTGCTCCTCCCCTGAGCTCACAGGATCAAAGTCCCCATGGAGCAGCCTGCAGGGGCCCTGTCTTTTCCTGACAGTGCCACCCTGATGGTGACCAAGCCTGTCACCCAAGTGGGACAGCAGGTGTCATGGAGACACACTCACTTGAATGCATAATAAAATCCCAGCTCCTCACAAGTCATTTGTCCAGGCTGTGAGTGTGCTGTTCTGCAGAGGGAGACATGGGAGCTGGCCCCTGTAGTGCCACTTCACATCCAGGCTGGTTATGACTTGGATGCTCTACGCTGCAAGCTCAGCCATCGCTGCTGTTGCCAGCTGTGCTCCAGAAGCACTTTGGCAGCTTTGGGACAGCACGGAGCCACAGCAATTAAACCACTGGGCCACTGAGCTCTGTGTAGGCTGCACATGAGGGCACTTTTGAAACAATTCTCTGTGTAAAGCCAGATGAACTCCAAAGGCATCTGGTTTGATGGCACCCCTGCTACTCCAGAGCAACCCATGTACCTCTGTGCCATGCTGCCTCATGCTTGGGAGCAGGGCTGCGTGGTGGCACTGGGACAGGCCTCTGCTAACTGGGAGCTGGGATGTACAGAAGCTGGTGGGAACAAGAGGAACAGGGAAGAAATGTTCCCAGGTCCCTGTTCCCACTCTGCAGTGCCCCTGTAGCACCTTTGTTCTCTGTTATGTTCCATGTTATTAAGGTTTTTCTGCTCACCTTAAGAGCTGAGCCCTTGGATGAACTTCCAGTGTTCAGACTGAAGAAAGAGAGAGGAGACATGGTGCCCCTGGGAAGCCATAGCTCAGGTAGTTATATTGACTGCATCCTTAAATTTACATCTCCAGTGCCTCTGGCACTGGAAAGGCACGGTGATATTTTTTGCATCTAATCCTTTTTGAAAGCTGACTTATGATAAAACTTTTGGGATGTGCTGGAATCCCTCAGCTCATGTTAACTCCCTTCTGTGTGAGGGATAGTCTCTCCAGGTGACAGATTACATAACAGATGAGTGACTTCACTGTCATTTCTCTCCAGAGCTGGAGAAAAACAACTCAGGTCATTGGAGAGTTTCAGAACAAGCTTCCTGTCTATGGACTTCTCCTTGACATCAGTGGAATGGAGGTGATGGAGCAAAAGAAATGGATCAAAAACACTTCTAGAGTTTGGAGATGCCTGGGCAGGAAGAAAATGGTTCCAGAAGTCATAGCAGGTAGACCATAGCTGTATAAAGGTGTCACTGCCTCTCAGGAGAACAAATAGAGGAAATGTCAATTCTTAATTTCAGAAATAAAATTATGAAAGGAGAGAAATAATTAGTGAGCTATAAGTTACTTGCATTTAAAATAAGCCAAGGATCTAAAATTGCATAGTGGGTTCAGTGGTGGGACTCTGTGTGTGTTACAAGCTAGTGAGGAGATGGCGAAGCCTGTGTGTACCTGATGAATGAATTAGCTGCTAATTCTTAATTTCCATGCCCATTGCCTCCCCTGGGGCTGCCTCTCAGGGAGGCACGGTTCTGATACAGCCTTGTTGGTGGGACCAGTGGGCTGAGTTAGCTCAGGGGTCTGAGGACAGATGCTCATTTAATAAGGGGGGGTTTATTACACAAAGAATACCCTGCTGCTTTAATTACTGCTGCTTGAATTACAACATTAGCTCTGAGTGGCAGGGCCACTGCTGTGTTGTCACTGTCACCCATGGTCCCACAACAGCCACCCAGTGCAGCTCCTTGCAGACCCAGCCTTGACGCTGATCTTGGCTACACCTCATCAACCTGGCCTTTTCCCACTGCCAATCCAGTGGCAGCAGCAAGTTTTGTCTAAAATGTAAGGGGGAATCTCTACTCCCAGTAATACTCAAGCAACCCCTAGTGACAATTCGGCACCTGAATAGTGTGTGTTGGTGAAGCATCACTTCTGCTGAGGTTTTATTCAGGCAGTGGTGGCATGAGGACTGTGGCAGACAAGGCAGCCCAGCCAGCGACCCTCTGAAAGCAAGGCAAAGTGTGCTAGGAAAGAGAGGAGGAGATGGAGAAACTAATGTCACTGACTTCAAAGGTGAAGGATTCTCTTTATACTCTGAAAGTGACTGAATAAAATTACTAGCATCATCACTGAGCTAAATAGGATTTTCTACTTGTGTTAGATTTAGATGACAGTTTGATTAGGCTGATTGGTGTTTATTTATGTATTACTTTAATTCAGCCTTATATTCAAAAATACTTTGAATTATGATACCATTTATTAACATGATTTGCTTTCTCTCAACAGATGTGTTAGCTTTGCCCAGCACTAGAAGCTTAGTTTTTGGAGTGGAGTTCACAGTGCTGGTTCCAGCTGTGGGCAGAGCTGCCCTCTCCGTGAGCTCTTGCTCACAAACCACCTGGTCATGAAGGGACTCCAACCATCCCATCCACTTAGTAAAGGAGACAGCAGATAACCCCTCATACCCTGCTGAGCTACAGTCACTTGCGGGGCAGTTCACACTGCCCTAGTTCACACGTTCTGGATAAACCCCTGAGGTTATGAAAAGCACTGCTTTTCCTAATATTTTTAAGACAAAGGAGTCCCTAGGAGGGAAAGGAGGAGGAAAGATTACTGAATCCTTGCTGAAAGCAAGGTGAGATCTTATGGCCTGGGAATGCAGCCAGCAATAAACCCCATTGCACTAAGGTATATAATTAGCAATATATTGTTCCACCTCCACTTCCCAGTTGTGAACAGTGCTTGTACTCACTGAAACCTTCTTGGTGAGCTCCCATCTGCACTCAGCCTTCCATTGCACCAGGACAGAAATCACTCCTCATCTTCAGCCACACATTCTGGAGCCTTCCTTTTGACAGAAGGGCACCTGGAGACCCAAAAAGCATTTTGAGGGCACCCATGCAGGGTTTTGTGCAGGTCATATAAATAACTGATCAGGGCATCTCTTGGGATGCTGCTGTAGTCTTTGGCTGCAGAAGAGCTGCAGCTCCTTGCTCGTGTCCCCCATAATCTAGATATGGTCAAGCACTGTGAAATAAAACACAGACTGACCTCCTCCTCAGGCTGAAAGCAATTTGAGAAGGAGCACCTTGCTGAGTCCACCTGGGAATTGCTGAAGGACATGTTCAGGAAATTTCATGATTGTCCCTGGCAACAGGGAAAGCCCAGGTTATTCAAGGCCCTGGCTCCTCTGGTTGCCTCTCACAGCTCAAATGTACTGGGAGCACTCCCTCAGTACCATTGGCTTCTCAGTCCTGCCAGGTGAGGGAAATGTTTCCAAGATTTCATTTAATACCTGTATTTAATCCATTAGTTCTCCCTGCAGACCTCCTGAAGGCTGGGCTGTGATTAAGGAGGAGGTAAGTGCCCTGTTTATTGCTCTCCTGATACTTCTTCACTTTCCTCTACACTTTCACAGAGTTTTCATCCTACAGTCGTGCAGTGCCTTGGAAATGTGCATGGGAGCCCCCTGCTCTGTCCCCTTGGGATGGGTTGGAGAGTCCACCCACATTCCAGCAATACAGCTCCTGCTCTCCTGTGAGGCCCTCTGAGATTCTGTCATTTTATGGAGTTACAGCCCTTGGTGTGAGGAAAAGTTATCAGCAAAATGGACTGAGAGTCACCTGCAACCACTTTTTCTCCTTGATTCTTTGCCATTAAGCTGCAGGCTTGGGTATCATTTGTTTTGTTATCCCAGTTTAAAGGGAAAAGTCATTATTTATCGTATTTTTCCTTTTCAAAATACAAGGGGAGAGCTGGGGGAAGTAGCCAGCCCAGGAAGGAAGGAAAGTAACCATCTCCAGTAGACCACATTCCACACAGAGTTCTTTCTGTTAACATGCTCCATGAATCCTGCAGCATGGCCATGGCTCCTGTAAAAAACAGAGAGGACAAGCATGAGTATTGAATGACAACAGCTCTCTCTGTGCTTCTGCAGCTGTCACTGCTACAGCACAGGCTGCACTGGTCTCACTGAACACTTGGCTCCTTCGATTGCTAAAAAGTGCTGGATTTCCTGTGCAGATCAATCCAACGGCAGCTGGGAGGTCAGAATGGTTCCCATTTCTGCTTCACTGTTACATCCCCAGGTGCCAAAGGGTCTCCCCTATGGGACAGAGAAAGGCTGTGGTTGACTGCCCCTTTCTACTCAACAAACCTAAATAATCCCTTAGTAATGCACAGTTTATTTCCCTCCCAACATGGACTTCCAGTCTTGATGCCCTTTTTATTACTGACTTAGGCATAAAGCAGTTTTTATGTTCACTGCAGATGTGCAGTGCCCTACACACTTTCTGCAAACAGGGAGCTGTTCATCTCCTGTTCACTGGCTTTGACCACCTGGACAAATGCACTGCTGCCCACAATATACATCTGGATTGTTTTACATGTTTCTAATGGCTTGACTCACACCTTTCCTGGGGCAGGTCCCATCAGCATATGAATTAGCAATGTCTCAAGGAGATCTTTAGTTTGTGGTAGCACCTGGATGCAGCAGCAGATGCTCAAGCCTGCTGCATGAGAAGCAAAAAATGCACAGAATTAAAGAAAAACAAATCCAACATGGGAAGAGCTGAAAATGTGGCATTTTGACATATGTTCAGCTGTAAGAACCCACGTCTGCTCTCTGTGGACATCACCACTTTAAGTCCACACTTCAAACAGCTGCAATGATGTGATTGTCTAGGGAACAAAAACTCCAGCTATCACTTGCTGCTCTTGGAAGTAGCTTCTACCTAAACCATACAAAAGTCTTTACCTGTTAACATTCCCAAAGGGAGACATGTTTGAGGAAAGCTGGGCAGCCCCTCCATGACTTTGTTTGTTTCTCAGACACAGACATAACAGCCTGAATTCTGGTGAAACATTCGAATAAAAAGATACTTTTTAACGACCTAATTGAACTCGGTTTGACAACTAATTGCTCTGAGGTATTTTTGCACCAAACCTTTCAGCAGGGTGAAAGCAGGAGTGAGATCATTCAAACAGACCTGCAGGCTCCTGCTGAAGTTGGTTGCTAACTTGGGACCTTGCTGATGCCTTTACATAACTTACAAGAGGTTGGCACGCTTGGAGAATATTACCCTCCCTAATGGGCTCGGAGGCAAGGGAATACACAAGGATAAATGCACCATAAGCAAGTCCTTCATCACATTGTATTTTTCTATGCTTGGATACAGCACCCATGTGGCCTGGGAGAGTATGCGAGAGTGAAATTTCTCTCACAATGTACAATTTTCTTAAGGCCCAATTTCCCTCTAACTCCATTTCCCTCTAGCATCATCAAAGGTACTGGGAATAGTTTTCATCTCCTGACATCACCAGAAGGGCTGAGAGATGTTGAAAACGTACATCTTCTTGGAAAAAGCACTGTGTGGCAATGGAAGAATAATTGTGGTGACAGGGCAGGGAGAGCAGGTATGTCTCTCTACCAAGATTTTACAGCCTCATTTACGTTTAAAAAATGGTTTTTTCTTGTTAGAAGCAGCAGGGAAACATGAGAAATTCAGCAACTCAAAATATTCCCAAGAAACAAAAAGAACAAAGGTTAAAAAAATAAAAATCAAACCCAGTCCTATCAAATCACATCTAGTTCAAGCAGCAAAGAATGTGTGACAAGCCTGGGGCTGATGCCCGTTTACTCCCCACTGTAGGAATTTAGGGGGCCTGAGCCCAGTCAGAGCTCACTTTGGAGAAAACACAGGCCTACCATTCATTCAGCCTCTCTGCTGGGATGTGGCACAGGCTGAGGCAGTCATGGCTGAGACGTGCATGGTGCACCTGGCATGAGAGAGCCACATGTCCCAGGAGCAGCTTCAGCACAAGCTGGAGCTGCTTGGTGGTGGTGATGGTGGTAAAGGGCTTGAAGCTTGATTTTAAATTGACACCTGTGTGTGATTGCAGTCAGACTGAATATATGAAAGCCCATCAGCACTGAGTGGGAGAACAACAACCAGCACCTTTGCAAATAGCAGGTATTGATGATCCAGCCAAAATGACCCAAGCAATCACTGCCTCAGATGGGCCAGGGCTGGTTCAGACACTGCAACCTAAGCACACCCAGGTCAGCCAGTCACAAACCTCAGTGGTGTCTGACACACTTGTCCCCCCATAATGCAAAATAGCAAAAGCATGGACTGTGCTAACAGAGCCTGGCAAATTTGGCATCGGCTCAGGCAGATTTCCATTGTCAGAAGTGCAGAAAATAAATGCTTAAGACTAGGAGGATCTCTTTACCAGGGGAACTGAGCCAGGCTTCTCAGCTCCATGCACAATTTTAGCTCACTGCGAAACCACCACTGCTCACCCTCCTTCTTCCAGCAAGTAATAGGATGGCAGAAGCTGGTGATACAGATTCCAGGTGAAAAATAAGCACAAGCTGTGTGTCATGGCTTTAATCACATCTATATGAGATGCGATTTTCCCTCCTTGCCAGATGTACCTTTTTTTGTACACAGACATTAATGCTAGTGGAACAGCATTTGATCAGCCTTCATTTTCCAGCTGGATCCCTGCCCGTTTCTCCAGCTGAGCAGCCCAAGGTTTCCTCCTGCTGCCTGGCCAGCCCTGGGCAGGGCTGGTGCAGTGGTGGCGGTGACAGCCGGGGCGAAGCGCACAACGCACTGCAGTGCAGCCACTTGCGATGCGGCTGCCTCAGCCTCATCTCTGCCATCTCCGCCTGCTTCATTAGCATCTCACCATTCAAAGGCATGGAAATTAAATTATATTTAGGTCACAAACATATTTTAAGCAAAAATACCTATTATATTTAAAGCATCTTGTTCAGAGACTGTCTACTGCTTCAGGATGGTTGCACTAAATACTCACTGTCCTTACTGATTTTTAATGAGATACCAGGTGCTTCCAAAGTCTGAATTTTGTTTGAATATAAATTAGGTTCATTCTCTCTCTCCCAATATAAATGCTGGTAAATAAGAAACCACTTTCTGGCAGTTCATTTAGGTATCCCAAACAAGCAAAAGCCTGTATATCCCTGGATAACATTGAAAGAGAGATAAAATAGCTCTGCCACAGTGACAGGACTGTAGTCCCAAACAGTCCAGCACTATCGGTGCTCTGCTCTCAGCTTGCAAGGAGGGAGTAGGCAGGCAGCTTTTCAACAGCACCAGCACTCAGACATTGCTCCGCATGCTTTGGGCTGCCACTCCTTTTAGCAGCGGCCTCTCCATGACTCTTTTGTGGATTCACATCTTAAACAGATTCATGCATCTGGCTACGCCTCCTATCAAGACAGTACGAGTGATGATCTCCTTGGACTTTGTAAACATTGATCATTATTCTGGAAGCCGCTCAGCAATGAGAAGTTACTCTTCAGCCCCAGCTCCTCTGCTGCTGGAGGAGACTGTGTTGTCTCACAGTCAATACACTTCAAGCTGGAGTGTATTGTGATGCTTAGGGATCCTTGGCTGTCCATGCTTAGCTCAATATTCCCAAGCCTCCTGTGAACAAGCCTGGGGCATGGTTACCTAGCCCAGGGCTTCCTGTGGGATAAGGCAGTACCAGTCCCAGACAGCCCAGAGCAATTACCCGGAGCACTGTGTGATGCGTCCCTGCCCCAAGGGACAGAGGCCACAGACCCCCTCATTTATGCTGACACACACCAGAGGAATGGGGCTGCTGCTGCTTCTCCCCCACATCCCGCCCCTGGTCAGCCCGCTGGCTTGCCCTGCTGCTGACATGTTCTTCCACCTGCTCATAATCTTTCCATTTCCACGAAGGCTTTGTCTTGCATTTGATTTCTGAGACAATTTTTCTCTCTCCTCCCACAGCGGCACAGTGGGAGACAGAGACCCAAGCATAGCAGGCTGCTTCCCCCGCCAGGCCCTCTTAAACTTCACAGCATGTCCTGGCTCTGCAGGCATCACTGAGGCACAGCTCCTCATATGTTCTCAGAGAGGAGCTGATGCAATTTTTCTGCCCTCTAGGATTCCTCCAGGGGATCTCCAAATCCCTTGACTCTCGCTGAACAAGTCTGTTTAATCCAAGTCAGAAGGAGGCAGCAGCACAGGAAGAGATGGATGGAGGAAGCCGATTTTTGGAAGCTTAGTAGAAAAGATTGTAACATTCCTGTTTTCCAGGGTTGACAGTGCACATTCCCTTCATCAACAGCTTAGCTGATCTGCTCTGGCCTGCTCTGTACTGGGCCAGGGAGAGCATAACTCCACTGCAGTTTTCTTGACCTGCAATGGGATCAGGAACAGAGGCAGCTCTCATCCAGCTGGGAGAGGCACCTCTGACCATTGGGAAGAGGAGCATGAGCAGCCTGAGAAACGCAGATCTCTTTCCAGAGCTCCAGTGTCCTGCCCTCATGTACACCCACAGAACTACAGTTGCAACGGACCCTGAGTTGCAAGGGACCCACAAGCATCATCAAAGTCCAACTCCTGGCCCTGCACAGGACACCCCCAAGAATCACACCATGTGCCTGAGAGCATTGTCCAAACGCTTCTTGAACTCTCGGATATCACTCATCAGATAAAATGCGCTTTAGGCCGGAAGCAGATGCAGAAACTGGTTTGAATGGGGTTAGACAGAACATCCACCCTGGAAAGCTTGACAGCGTTATTGGGTTAGCATTAATGCAGCACATGTGGACCAGCAGGCAGGGGAAATGGCTGGGCCTTCCTCAGAATTGATGGCTTTATCCCTTGCATTAGCACCAACCTGCTGGCAGTGCCTGGCTTTGCTTGCAGAGGCTGTTTTTCCCTCCTGGCATGCCTGCAGAGCTCTGTTCAGCTGCAGGAAGAGGAAGAGGGCACTATCTGCTGTGTGTTCTATTCATTCAAGCCGTGCTTGTCATGACACGGAAGCAGCAGTGTTTGGTTGTCCTTCAACAGCCCAAACTGGCTGGAGCGGTGCAGAGCAGCCATCCTTTCTAATGCCAGGAACTGCTGGAGAGGGCAGGAAACAATGATGGCATCTACTCATGCACCTTGGCCTTTCCAGGCTTCCCAAGGGCTGCATGTGGTGGATGAGAGATGGAAGGCAAACCCCACAACCACCACTCTGATTTCCCCATGTGCAGGACATGCCTTGCTGAATGACAAAAACTGCAACTGCTGCACAAACCACAATTAAATGTGTTAAGAAAACCACTGCTTTATAGATTGTTATGCTGGGTGTTTCTTCACTTCAGCTTTACTACACCTGCAGCTTGATTTTTCAAACTGAAAACTCAGTATAAGTTCCTGGTGAGTTACAAGCACGAGCAGCCTTCTGTATTCAGGATTAGTTCTCAGTTTCTGCTTTTGGTTCCTTGTAAATTTACCTGCTTTTCTCCAGTGTTAATACTGAATTCAGCCAGATTAAATCTAGACAGAACGGGTACAGCATGTTTTTTTCTGTTAACTGATCACTGAATCTGACTTACCAGCTCTGACTTGATATCTGGAAGCTTGATACCAGATCTTGGAAGCCTGTCTACAGAAGAACACCATTTTAACCAGCAGTACGATGTCTGTGAGTCCTCCACCATCAGCCTATGCTTCCCTTGAGGAAGGAGGAAAAGGAATGGAAGTGCTGATCAAAACCAGCTTCCCACAGCACTGGTGTAACGAAGCATCTTTCCTGGAAGTGCAGGAGATCCCAAGAGGCATTCAAGGAAGCTCTGGTAAGGAGAAACAATGTGCAGTGGAATTTCAAATAGTCCGCTCAAAGGAGAGCTCAAATTGTTTTTTTTCTTGAATCCAATAAATCAAAATGATAAGCGAACAACATTCCCAACTAGGCACAAGACAAACTGAGAGATGACAAAGGGGAGAAGTTTCTGTTTATTTATTCCTCTTTAAAATGACTTAAAAGAAAATTTAAAACACTATTTT
The DNA here is from genome assembly GCA_013400735.1 of Pomatostomus ruficeps. Taxonomy (NCBI): domain Eukaryota; kingdom Metazoa; phylum Chordata; class Aves; order Passeriformes; family Timaliidae; genus Pomatostomus; species Pomatostomus ruficeps. Next base: position 60,085 of record VYZT01022257.1, read on the forward strand.
AAAAAGAGGGGATTCAAAATATTGAGAAGCTGAAAATCAAACCACAAAGGAGGCATTACAAGGTTAGCAGAACATAGAAAGCATAGTTAGTATAAAACAGATTTACAGTCTCAGTCAACAGCAAATTTGTACCGTCCATATAAATGGAACAGCACATAATGCTGCCCCTACTCTCTGGAACACAGAAATCCTTTATAATTTTGTTTTATTGTAGTACTGTGTAGGAAAACACAATTTTTAAAAAACAACATTTTCAATTGAACGAGAGAAACATTATATTGCTCTATAGGCACTGATAAATGTCTTTCTGTGGTGAAAGAGTGTGCCAAGTAGAATTCAAAATCGTGTAATTCCTCTTAAAATCATATAGCCCTGCTGAGATTGCAAATAAAACTTAGTTATGCTACTTCTCTGGCACTGCTTGACAGCAGCTCTGCCCACTATGAACTGCCTGCAACACTGGAGTTTGGACAGGGCTAGACAAAAGCCAACAGGCAGCAATATTGGAAATGAAGGTATCTCCCGGCAAGGCAGAGCACTGGCAGCTCAGATCCACAGAGGGCATTTGTTTACACTGACAAAACATGACTGACTGTGTGTGCTCGCCAAGGGTTTCACTCTGCCTGTTTCAAGTTACACCTGACCTTGAGGTGCTGAGTCCCAGTAGTGAGCAAAGGGAAGCAAGAAAAGGTTGCTGCCTACAGGCCTGCTTAGAAAGAGCCAGTGGCTCCTGGCAGAGGGTCAGCTATAAGCCCTGTCCAAGCTTGCCACAAGCAGACAAGTGCTTCCCTCTCCCCTCGCTGAGCACAGGCAGCTGTATGTTACTTATGCCCTCCCCTGCAGAGCACTCTGCTCAGACTACGGAGCCCTTATGTCCTCTGAGAGCAGGGATGAGGACTTCACTGGGATCTGCAACAAAAATCAACTTAAAGCCATTGGGAGAAGGAGCTGCTAGGGCCTCGGAGAAGATTAAAGCAGTGCCTGTGCAGGGCACCCTGAAGCAGATTTTTACCTTGCAAGCATCCTCAGTTCTGAGACTCGTCCTCCCCTACGTGTTTGGCACATGCAGCTTTGCTGCTCCCCCGCTCTGGTGAGCAGGATGCCTGAGATAAGCAGTGCTGAGCCGCAGTGACCCTGCCTGCACTCAGGGGAGGGAAGATGCGCTTCAGTCTTCTGTTCTGCTAGGGAGTCTCTGCCTTAAAAAGTCACCTGTCACCTTTTAAAAAACACCATGGCAGGGAGCAGTTAATCAAACATGTCCTCAAACATGCGTTGCCCCATAGCTATGTAAACCTCTTTTTCCTCCGGCGTCATCTGGGCCACCAGTTCAGGGCGCTGGCTCACTTGGCTGTAAGAGTGTGGACGCCCAGCCACTGTGACAGTGGGGTCTTCTGCCACTACCTCAAACTCATCATCCTCCTCCTCTTCCTCCAGCCCATATGTTGTGGTGGCCGTGGCGGCAGGGCGGGGAGGGGACTCCTCCTCTGACTCGCTCGTCTCGCTCTCCGAGTCACTTGCGTTGCCACCGGAGAGAGGAGCCGCACCACCGACAGTGATGGTGGAAGCCGAAGGAGTCTTCTTCTCGTGGATAAGCAGGGCACGCATCACTTCCTCATTGTCATCCAGGGCTGCCCGGCTCTCCTCACGCTCCTGGAACGCATCCAGATCCCGGCCCCCTGCGAAGGGACACAAGGGCATGAGCATTTCCTCACAGAGATCTGTGTGATGGCCCTGAAAGTTTTCTTAACCTTTTTTAATTACTGCCGCTGAGCTCAGCTGGCCAAGTCACACCCTTTCCCTATGCCAACTCCTCCTCTCCCTTAAAAGACAGACACAGTTATTTCTCATAATGGCAAAGCAAGTACTGACATTTCCTAGGAGCTGGGAGGCCTAGAGTCACTGTGACTCCCAGCTGGAAGCCTTGACCAGGAGCACACTGCAAGTGAAGACAACAAATGCACGATGGGCAGGCAGCTGGAAAAGACTTCACCAGGGAGGTGTCCAACTCAGGCATTTCAGTGGAGCAAAAAGCAAAGCAGTCCTTAAAATACAGACCCAAGCCCAGGCCCTATCCTGCTGAGCTCCCTGCCTGTAAGGATTAACACAGAGAAGAAATGGATCCAGGCAGACAAGGAATGTGTGGGAACCATGTGTTATAAATTAACATTTAGAGCAGCTGTGCTTGCTAAGCTCAGAGGTGCACCTACCAGGCAGAAAGGGGAAGAGCTCCTTACAGGAAGATGGTGGTGGCATGGAGCAGATGCAGCTGACAGCCTGCAGCCAAGCTGTGCAGCACAGCACTAACCAGTGCCTGCTCTCCAAGATGAAACACAGCCCAGACAGTCCTTGTGGCTCCCTACCTGCACCTCTTACTTGAAGAGGCCTGCAGTGTCCCAGCTGACACACCTGGCCTGTGCTCCTCTTTCAGTGAACTTGGCTGTACAATAGCTGGGAGGGTTCATTATGGTTCTGGGAGGCAGGATGTCTGCAGTTCATGGATTCAGAAGGTAAAATTCTGCTCAAAAAGTAGCATTCCACAGAAAACCTCTCCTAATCCTACGTTTGATGAGAGGCCTGTGAGTCCACCTAGCACCAACAGAACTACAGGCAGTATGAAAAAAATAAATAATTAAAAAAATAAAAAAAAAGAACAAGAAAAGAGGTATGGAGATCCTCATATAAAAACAAGGCCTAAAAAGCAGGACAGGCTTTCTGTGGCAAACTTTCTTACACCAAAAGATGCTGCTGGAGCTGAGGTGTTGGCATTCTGCCTTCATACATGCAGCCACTTGCCCACTCCTCCAAGACACAGACCCTCATGGTTTCAGCACATCTAGGCAGGCGGCTCCCACATCCTTCCCCCTCCCAGTCAGAAATGTGCTGGTTACATTTTTCAACTGGAGATGAAAAAATACTGTGAAGGAAGTAAGTTCTGCACTTAGCACTAAAAGCCAGAGCAGTTTGTGGTCACTCCTTTCCTGTGGTAAAATAAAGGCCAAAAGAACCACACCTATTTTCACCGGACTTCTGTTTTCATTGTGAATGACATCATAGTAATGGGTGATGGCTACAACTACTAATACTAGAGCACTGCCAAATTCTTGAAAGAGAGGAAGAATAAAGGCATCATGTTGGCAGTCATGTGCTCAGCTCACCACTTGTGACTGTGGAGCATAAGAGGCTGTGGGAGAGCATCTCTGTGAAGTAACACCATAGCTCTTCACACTGAGAGCTGTGGAACGACAACAGCCTGCAGCAGCTCCACAAAGGCTGACTTTGTGGCTCAGGAGTGGGGCTGTCTCTTCCTTGCAAGAACTGTTCCTGCTAGATCCAAGCAGTGAACCTTTCTGCCAATGGTCCCAAGTTTCTGTCTTTCCTGTTTATGTGTTGCAGCAGCAATTTCAGGCTATTTCCACAAGCTCCCTCTTCGATCTCCAGTAGCTGAGGAGGTTAAGCAGTGATGCCATCACCCTGTAAGGAGACATACTCTACCTCCATATCCCTTCGTGACATCTTGAGAAACTTTTATGCTGTGTACACCAAAAGGAGTTGATTTAAAACTACAGGTGAACTGAATGTCTAGCAGAAAAATGGGGTGAGAACTCACCGTGGCTGGTGAGTAACAACAACATCTGCTAGAGACTGCAGGAGCAGGTTGTTCAATCATCTCACTTTGCTTAATCTTTTTGAAAGATGTTTTGGGATCCATAATACACTTGAAAGGCATTACATGTGAACAAGTTCTTTAGGTTTTTCTGACCATTATATCACATCCATTTTCTTCACTTCTGCTACACCTAAATACTCTGTTCCTCTCCTGAACACAGCATGAGTTCCAGGTCACATGCTCACACATGTGGCTCCCTTTTTCCATCTTTTCTTCCTAGGGCATCAACAGTTTCAGTCCATAATCCTCAAATGACTTTAAAGATTGTATCTATTGACTCACTCTTGTAAAAATCATAAAAGGTCTCCATTTCCAATTTTGGCATGGAAGTTTAAACACCACACATACCAAAGCAGAATGTTTCTAGTAATAGTTATAAGATCTTGACCATGGTCTGTGGACAACCTGACCCCAAGATGAATGAAAATAAAAGCAGAGATAATGAGAAACAAACAGAAGGGAATAAAGACTCACCTTTCATGGTGACAGACCTTCCTACTGTACTTCCAGAAGCTCTCTTTCTGAGTATCCTTCATATATAACAAGTTTTGAGAAACAATTGGCAAGAAGGCTGGGAGCATATAAACACTGCTGGTAGATTTAGTAGACTTCAGAGTCACTGAACATTAATAAATGTTACTTTTCAGCAGTGACCTATTAGGGAGACAGCCTTCTAGATTAAACTGGAAGACCTTCATCTAGAAGCAACAAGCTCTCAAGGTGGAAGGCATGACAGTTACTTAACAAGCCCCCACAAAATTTCATGGACAGCTTAGCTTTACTGACCTAGATTTCAATCCTGGATCTAAGGAATTTTACATCTGCCTACACACAGGTGCTTTGCACAGCAAGAAGGGAGCAGACAAACTCCAGTGTTGGAGCAGCATCTGTACACACACAGGAGAATATGTTTTTGACAACACTGTAAAGGCCTTGTATAAGCAGAGCAGGACTTCTGCTCTGTGAATTTCATACCATCTTTCATTTCATCAGGGTCATAAGCCCCCTGCACAGTGCTCTCACGCAGCCAAATGGGTCTCTCTCTGGCTGGCTTTCCTTCACTTGCAGACCGGTTAAGATCCTCCTGGTCCTCCATGCTGATGACGACATTCTGGGTATACAAGTCCTCATATGATGGTCCTTTTGTAGTCCAAGCTTCCCGATGGTGTCCACCTGCAAGGCCAGCTGCTGCCCCTGAGCCAGTACCAGCTGCACGCTCCTTACTGCATCAAAGAGATAAAAACAGAGCCCTCAGAACAAGCCCCTCCTCAGACAGAAACACTTAAATTATGTTTAGTTATCTTCCATGATCTGCTCTGAGAACTTTCATTCACAGTTCTAACATGTGCTGCCAGGAATTTCTGTGCCAGCTTGCTGGTTTGGGAAACTTGTGGATCTCTAGTGGGAAACCCTACATAAGGCCATGGCAACATCCACCACAGACACTGAAAAGAAGAGGCAGCACTAGAGATGCAGATGCACTTCTGTAAAAACAAACATAAAATCCCAGAATTCCCTGAAACAAAAGCCACAGCAGCAAAACATAGTCAAACAGTAGTTTGGTATTTGGAAAAGCCTCTTTTTGGCCTTCACACAGCAACCATATGCTGCATAAAAAAAGCACTGAAGTTTAACCAAGGTAGATAGCAGGCCCAGGGACCCAGCATGCTCAGAGCTGTGAACTGTTATTAATCACAGGATTCTTGAAGGAGTTAACTCACCATGAAAAACACAATTCAAACTTTTGCTTGAATTTGAGTGACAATGCCCATGAGAAGTCACCACCTGTCCTGTGGTACACAGGAGATCTGTACTATCCACAGACACAGCCTTGGGAGGACTGGGGTGTCCAGGCAGAGAGGAAAGAAGAGAGAGCACCTTCAAACCAAAGGACTAGGGCTGGGCAAAAGGCTTTGTGTGCTGACGGAGCGCAAGAGGAGACAGAACTTCACTGTGGAAAAGCTGGAGAAATAAAGGTGCTGACCCATGTGAAGGGTATGGCAGTCAAAGCCTAGCCCTCCTTTACCCTCAGCACATTTCCCTCCAGGGCCCGTTCTAGCTCAGGAGACTGATGGAGAAAAACATTCCTGCTGGGGATCTGATTGAAAGAGGGTATCAGGTGAAATACTTTCTGCACACTGATGATGGCAATGAGCCCAAAATATGCCCTGGCCTGTGCTGCTACACACGCACAGATCGGGCAAAGTGGCTGAATGGAAACTCACTGCTCTCTGGGTGGGGAAAGCCAAATGTGACTGTTCCTCTACTTCAGAATGATATTTCATCTTTTCAGAAAAACAAAACCGCTGCAGACTGCACTCACGTCAGCCATATAATTTCAGTCATCTGATTGCCAGGGGTAGCCACAGCTTTTCATGAGGAACAGCCCTGCCTTGACTCCTCCTCTTGTCCAGGGTAAACCCATCAGGGATACTCCATGATGCCAGCTGAGCTGATAGTTGTCATCAGCGAGTCTGGTTCAGTTGCTGCTGTCTACCCAATGACCTTTTCTCCAACCAAGAAGCTTAAAATAAAGTTGCACTTGGAGAAGACCTGACTAATATGCAATTTTTTTAGTTCAGCAAGGACATTACCACTGTTTGATGAGCTAATTCTGCTGGATTTTTAAGGGAAAACAGTGAGGGGAAATTACACAGGTAGGTGAACACTGCTTTTCCTCAGATAAAAAATATTGGTGTGTTCAGCCGTGGTGTTGGTTGAGGGCTACTCACAGCCTCCCAATAGCGTATTTGCTGGAACCTGTTAGCAAAATACTTCACAGTATCCGTGTTAGCATGTCTTGTGTCCTTAGCAATTCTGCAGCCAGCTTTGCTAGGAGAGCTTCACAGCAGCCTTGAATTTTGGGGCAGAAGGCTCATGCGCATGTATTGCTTATGTAACCTAAGGAACCACACAGAGACCTTCTTCCCAGCGTGTTATTTCAAGTGTTGGTACCTTTCAGCTCTCCAAGACAGGCGTGTGTTCTGTGAAAAGTACCACTCTGCTTCCCACACAATAGAAATCTCTAACTAGCGTTTCCCTGACGATTTTATGTAATCGACTTTCCCCATAGGATGCACAATGCAGCTCTCCCCGAAGCTCTCCCTCCCCATGACTACAGCGTGACACTAAACACTCAGTAGTGCCAGGAACTACCTAATAATACTTTTGCACAGAGGCCCCTGTAAGTGTGCCTGGAATTGACTTTTTTCCTTCAAAAAACCATTTGCAGCAAAAGACTTATTCCACAACTTAAGGAACATTTCAAAAATGAAAGTAACAGTTCTAAGAGACACCTACAGTACTAATTACTTCACGTGATCTACTGCCATGTCCCACACTGAGCTGGAACCATCTAGACACTTTCTGTCTAATTTTGGACCCCAGTGCACTTTGCAAACGTGCCTCAAGTCTTTTTATCTTGGGTAACACTTGGTAGGTGTGAGCACCACCTCAAGACTACCTGAGCAGGGGAACACTTCTTTCTGCAAGAAGAGAACTTACTATCCCAGCAACCTGTCCAAAGTACAGGATTAGACACCATAGACCAGGCACCAGCAAAAGGCCAGGTGTATGAGCTGCCTTACAGGCAGCACAGAGCAGACAAAGGGATCTCCTAAATCTCTCTTTTTCTCTTAGATCCATGATCTACTTTCCCCCTACCCTACTCTAGACTTGCATGGCCACCCTGCCGGCAGGAACTGTGGCAGTTCAGTGGCCCAGATGTGGCTACATTTAGTCTGTTATCCACTGGTTGTTTTATTCACCCTGATGGAAAGCCCTTAATGAGTGGTTTTGCTGCCTCTAATGGCAACACAAATAGTCTATGACATAGCTGAGGTATGGCCCACAGAAACCACATTGTGCAGTGGGCAAACAACTTGAAGACTATTACGAAAGGTCTTGGATAATGGGGATAACTCCTTTTTTTTTGCACATTTGAGATAAAACACATTTTAACTGTGCTTAAGAACTCTCTTCACAACAGACAACCCATGGTTCTTGACAGCATGCCCACAGAAAATTAATTCTGTGAAGATTTTTTGTTAATTGAAATCATGCTATTTTGACACAGGGAAATAGAGGGGTTATTAAAATCCATAATTTTTCAAAAACCACAGAGAAGGGCTTAAATAAAGCCCTTAAGGTTTATTTTGAAACCTGTGGGGCTAATTCATGCCCTCCCATGATTAAGAAAATTAACAGCCTCTTAGGAAAAGATAAATGAAGATCTACCCGGTTTCCCAGGGCAGGTGAATGACAGTTACGCAATGTTAGTGGGGCCACTTAAGAGCTGTAATTCTCCTGAAAACACATAAAGTTGCCCAAGTTACTGCAAAGAGAAGATGCAGGCATTTTGTGACCTTTTCGACTCGTTTCAGAATCACCAAATGTCAGTTTTGTCAATGATTTCAGACACTCAAGACTCCATAAAAACAGAAAGAATGAATAACCCAGGGTTTGGCACTTTAAGAAAATCTCACAGCAGTGCTTTCATGGAATTAACTGCTTTGAATTAATAAGAGTTAATAAATAATTAAATCATTGTATGTGCTGAAGCAAGTTCTGTTCAAGTAAGCATTTAAAAAGCTGCCTATTTATTTTGTCATTCCTTGCACAGAGTAATTAATCATTTACAATGTTTTTTAAGTATTTAAGAGTCAAGCAAGTGGGCGCTGCTATTTAATCATGGGACTGCATCAGGCCTCTGCAGGGATAATTTCCTGTACACAAAAGGGGAAGACTGAAAAATTACTCTCTTTTTGGTAGGGTTATCCCAGTTCTACTACTTAAACTACAGAAAAGCGATTTTAGAGCGAAGTCTAGTGATTCAGCTTGGGTATCAAGGCTTCAAAGAATTCCCCATATCACCAAGGACACGTTGAGTGACCTTGGAAAAATCTTTTCCACTCTTTATATTGCTTCTGTTTTTCTTTCAGAATGATGAGAAAAAATAGCTACCTTCTTGGCTAGAAAAAGACTATGAATAGACAAAGAATTTTTATTATATTAATTAGAATCTGTCTAGCAAGAATATACGAGGAACATTCTCTCTCAAGGTTAGCCTGGACGAAAAAAAAGAGTATCCTGCTTGCTCTCCTATTAACTAAAGCCAAGCACCCCAAGGCACTGTGGGAATGCTTCCCCTCATGGTACAGTTCTTTTCCCCTGTGTGTTTAATTATTATTTTTTTAAATACAGAGAAGTGCATCACATTTCACCACAGCTGACAAAACTGACAGCTCCCCACATCTTTTTGCATTATTTAAACATCATCTGTTTTTGTAAAGCTAGGAATGTTCTGAAAGACAGTGTCGCTTCCTATGGGTAAGAACATTTTAAGGAGTTTTGATTTCAACATGGTCTTCTCCTGAAAAGAAGAGGCATACAATAAGCTGGACAAAATCAGAAGAAAAAAAGCCACTTATTACAAGTAATGTCTTTGAACTAGAATGTTGTGATATGAGGATCTGAAATACAAGGTGCAGACTGCAGATAGCTTAGTTTTAAACGCTGGGTAGAAGCAAAAGGAACAGATGAAAGGTAACTGTTTGAGAGATAGAAGACAGCATAGATGGCACCTTCAGAGCTTTGTCAAAGGAGCTGCAGTTTGCATTTTTTAAATACTGGGGGGAGGGCTTGGTGCGCATGCCAGCTGCAGCATGGCAAGCAGCAGGCAATTCAAGCATCCCACCTCACAGAAAAATACATTCAGGAGGATGACCAGAAGAACAATCATTTGCCTTGTTTAGTAAAAAATGGTTACAGCCCTCTGTCTCCTTGTAAACCACACATCCCTTGGGGAATCTGTCAGTTGTTTGCCTAGTTGGTGCTGTACAAGTAAGTCTTCAATGCAGCCAGACGCTGCACAAGCTTTGGGAAAACCCCACGGAGCAGAGGAACACACTACAAGGAAGCCGTGCAGTGAGAAAAGACCAGGTACGCTCCCACCTCTGCTTCAGGGCAGGAATCTCTGTGGGTTCTGGCTCCAGGATTTCATAGGCTAAGTTAACGTCTTCCGTCTCACGCAGCAGTGCATAGATGGGCTCAATCTGCTCATTAAATCTTGCAACGAGTGTCCTTGCATCCTTTTTGGGCATTGCCGACTCATCTTCTTCCACTTCAGTCTCACAGAACGTACAGCGGAAAGTTCCTAAAACGAGAAAAGTTGTTAAGTGTTGGAGGAAAGCAGCAAGTCCAGCTCCTCATGCAGCCTTCCCAACAGCAGTGCCTGTTTCCATAGCTGGATGCTAAGGAGCTTTTCTGCCCCAAAAATCCCTTCCCACACACGGTGTACCTTGGTTATTATTCAAGCAGACAACAAAGCAAGCATTTTGCTACCATCCAGTGATACCTAGCTGGGTACAGTTTCTTGCTCTGAAAAGCCCAGATGGGCTGCAATACCTCTACTGAGACATCTCCTAATCTCCCTCCCTCCTTCTTGCAGCACATTTTAAATGTCAGCTATGACTGGGCCCTGATAAAAAGCTACACAATATCCTCTAAGGAGTTCAAATATAGTCTGCTTCAGGTGCTTGCACTGGTATCTCCCAGGCCACATCAACAGGCTGATTTCACAATAAAACAATGTAGTTTTACACTGTACCCACCAGCCTGCAGTAACTGCTAATATAACCATTGTCACTTTGCAGCTACTGTAAAAAAGAGATGGCTTCTCCTTCTGTTTCAGGGCCAAACCAGACAAAAAAGTCCTTACTGCAATGCAGCCAATGCAAAAACCTATCCCACCCAACTCACATAAGAGCTTCTTAAAATTACGAATGGTAAAATAAGAATCATGTGAACAGCAGTTAAAAATAAGTTTGTTTTGCAGACCTTGTCAGGATCTATAAAAACAGGTCAGACTGAAATGGCTGCATGGCAAAGCAGCTACAAAAAAACCCACTGAACTCCTGCACAGCAGCTTTTGGGTTCCATCGCTCCATCTGTGAGCAGGACCCTTGGGGCGGCTCGTGCACAGTGGGACCTTTCCATATGATCTGCTAGGAAGGGAGCAGCACACTGTAATGACTTAGTCTTGCAAGTGCTGGACTGAGAACATACCCCTGCCACCTCAGAACATTACATCCAGACTGATGCTCACAGGCTTCTTGATTTCTCTTGTCCCTGGGTGGTATTTTTTATCTATCCATTCTGTGACACCCGTGCACATCTAGCCTCACCTCTCAATACTCCAATGAAGAAACGAGAAGATCTTTTTACCGACAGGGAGCCTGAGGATAGGTCCTGTCAGGAGAATAAAAATCTTATGTATAAAAGTCAGAATTAGAATCAGTACTGAAGCCTGCTATGTCACCAATGCTATGTACAAACAGTCAAAAGAACCGGGTTTGCCCAGGGCACTTGGGCATGATGTAATGAGACAGGCTGGCAAGCCAGGGCTTCTGGTATCTTGGTTTGCTGCTTACACAGATTTGCTAGTGTTGTCACTTCATTTTTCAACACATCTCCTTTCCCTGCCTGTAATACAGCGATAGAAACAGACCTAACTTCTTCAGCGCTGGTTGTGAGGGCTAGACAATGCTCGCACTCTTTGCAGCAAACACAAAAAGCACTGTTTATGACAGGAGGGAGATCTGTTGCCTCTCTCCACAGTCTGTAAAGATGCAGTTTTCTACCCTGGCACCCTTTGAAGTAGCTTTTGCTCATTGTTACTCAGAAATTAATGCATGTTGTGCACGTGGCCTGTAATATGGACACATTTCCTGTAATAAATCCTCTCTTTAGAAAACTTGTCTTATTGACATGCAAAAGCCAGAGCAGCCAACAACAGCACTATGCAAAGTAAAAGATAAGTGGATAAAGTGCTCTTTTCTCCTATGCAAGAATGAAACACTCTGCTTATTTTTTTCCAGGCTCTAAAAACTGTCCCTACTGATTCAAAACTGTTCATTACATAAGCTGTCATCCTGGCAAAAATGAACCCAACATTTGGTCTCCTTATTCCCCATCTGAGGCTATCGGTGTGACAAAAGTTGAATCAATTTAAAATAATTAGCATATCTCAGTTCCCATAATGGACTACAGGAACAAACACAGGTTAATGAAGAACACTCCCCTCTTTTTACACGCCCCCCAAAAGTCCTGTTATATCTTCCTGAGACAGCTCAGACTTTTCACATTTCCATCTGTGAACCCCATGAGTATCTGCAAAAGATTAAGATCATAGGGAGAATGGTTCCAACTCAGAGTACCAAAAAATCGGAAAGTAAATACAGTTCTAATGAAACAAAACTCCTAAAGCTATCATGGATTTGCTGCAACTTCCACCCCTCAGGGTTCTTAATAAGCAAAAAAAGTTAATAGATGAATTATGTAAAGAATCTGGGAATGAGTGAAACAACAAGCTTCCTCCATTAATATGCTGATTTTTTTCAAGGTGATGCAGCATTTCACAAGAGGCATATGTGATTAGAGAACTGGGAAACTGCTTTGCCATGGCAGATGGCATTTACAAGTTGCAAACCTCTTTCGTTAGACTTTTAAGAGGTCAGAAAATGTCACCAAAGCTTTTATGACACGGCACATCACATCAACAGTGACACATGTTCCTTTCAGATATGAATTGCATATGACAAACATGAAGTGGAGGCCATCCAAAGGCTGAGAATGGCAATGTTTCCACTCCAACGATGTATTTTTTCCTTCAGCCCTTACACAACAGTTTTTCAATTCAAACATGCTGCATAAACCAGGACAAACAGACAGGAGGCTTTTCTGCATCTTGGAAATGCTATGAGAGAGCACACACATCCTCTTCTTTGAACACATGCTCAGGCACCCAGCAGACCTCTCTGGCTGCACGTTAAAAAGCAGCCATCTGAAAGAGATCTCATACTCTCCCAGACTCTGCGGGGCACATACACTGGTAATCTGGCTCCCCAAGGTTTACTAAGATTAAAGCAGCTCGAGCTCTGAAGTATGGGGCCAGAATATTTAGAGATAATTCCTAATGACTTGATTTCACTTGAGAGAAGGAAAAGGTCAACCACCCACACACACTGAAGGCAGGATGTCCAAGTGTGCATGCTGCATCTGCTACAGTTAACACATCTAACTGGCTATAGACTCCTGAGTCTGAGCCCAGGCCCTGCTTACTGCCTTGTCAGAGGGTTCAAGCCTCACCTCCAGCCCAACATGATGTCTTCCTTCCACTCTGTCCTTTGGGATGCTGCCCAAGACTCTCACTACTCTCTTTATAAACTATTTAATTTTCAACCTCAACTTATCCCCATTCATCTCAAACCTAATGACTGTTTTGCCAAGAACTGTATCTCATCCAGTTTCCATCTTGCTGTGAATCCTTCAGGTGTATGTACAAACTGCTGTCTTACTCATCCCTCCACATTCATTTTGCAAGACTATATATTCTTCTTTACCTTTTAAAACTTGCCACCCATTCCTCTGACCTTGCTAAAGGCTCACTGGCCCTTTCTCCAGGTTGCTCTCATCTTTCTGCCGTGAAGATGGAAGTATAGACAAGTGTCCAGATGAGTTCTCCCAAAAGCTCAAAGGCATCAGTGCTTCTCTGATAGCCATTGAGACCTTTTAAGATCACATTGTAACAGACCATGCAAGTGCTGCCTCAATTACCACAATTACCTAGCGATGCTTCCAGATCTTTCTTTTCCTTTGTATCTTTCTTTCTCCTTTGTAGTTTCCAGATGATGAACTCCATGTTTATAGCAGACATTTGCATTAGATGGTAGGTGCATGACACTGTACTTTATAGTATCATCTTTCAGCTCCTTTATCTTCCTCCAGCTTTCACCCTCATCCAATTCTTTATTCTTGACTGCATCACAAAACATTAAGCTAATTTATTTTCAAAATCTCCCACAACCTTCTTTTAGAAGTAGCATTATTACCATTACATGCTGAGTGAGCTAAGGCACAGATGGCACAATTTCAGAAGTATCTGCTGATTTGAGCAGTACTTGATTTGAGATGCTTTTCTGAAACTTCTTTTTCAGAACAGAGCGTGCAGTATTCTTACCACTCTTCTTCCAGGCTCTAGGATTGAGCATCTCCAATGAGTTAGGTACAACAGCTAATGACAGCCTCTGAAAAATTCAGCTTAAAATGACTAGTTCAACATCACACAAACTCAGCTGGCCTGGAGGATCAGATCATGTTCCTGTGGCTGCTACAGCCATTTTCTTTGAGTAATTCCCTGACTCTCACACTGCATTTTTCCTTCTTCTGCAGCAAGCCAGACAAAAAGAGCATCCTATAAGCATAACTCCTCTCTCTCCTTGAGCAAAGCATGTTTTGGCAGAGGGGGGAATTACGTCACAGAGAAAAAGTTACAGGATGCACAAGCAGTTTTATTTCAGCACTCCTTAGCCCTGAGTGCTTCACCTGATGCTAAAATGAGAATATAAAGACCCCGAGGAAAGGATGGGAGTTTCCTAGGTTACTACCAACAGGAAGGCAGACAAATGCCTCCCACCATGGGATGCTGTGCCAGCAGCCATATGGCTCCTCTCCGACCTGGAGCCCTCAGTTCCGCACAGGCCTCTGCCACTTGACTGGACAAAGGCAAGATGACAACCTGCTAGTGCTGCAGGGGAGCAGGATTCCAGCCAGCCTGCTTCCTGTAACAAAGGGAGGATGAGAAGGAAACACCTTGGGTGCTGCTCTAGCTTCTTGAAAGAGACGTGCTTTGTGAGAATCTGCTATTCTACCTGCTAGCCCCACACCTAAAGTTTCCTATCCAGCTCTTTCCATCTGCTCCCATCCCAGTTCTGGGCTTTTCCTTCTTGGATGGTCCTATTCTCCTTGCTAGCAAGTCTTGGTCTATCTGTCCTGCTTTTTCAGTCTGGACTTCACTCATTTTTCAGACTTCTCTGTTCATTCTTCTTTTCTTGGACTTCTTTTACCAATTTCAGCCTCTCCCCATTCCTGTGCCTCTCTGGCCAACGCTCTTAGATCAATTCATTCTGCCTCTTGATTTGAGCCCTGGTCATCAAACTAATTTCCTATTTCAAGCCAGAGAGATGGAAGATCTTTTCACAGCACAACTTGTCATTCAGAACAATATTACACAGGCAAAAGAATATACATTTCTCCGGTCTCCCCTTCCATTTTTTCATCAGCCCATTCTTCAATACGGCCAAACTGTTTTTAATTAAATTTTCCTAAGCAATTTAAACATAGTCAGATGCATAGAATCTGAATGAGAAAAACTCAGCATACAGTAAGTGTCTGATGAAGTTTTGAACAGAACAAAAATCACAGAACAATTCCTATGCCTGCCCTCCACAAATGAGCCAATCTCATGTAATCAAAATACTTAGCAACCTAAGTAATAGGCAGTGCTGTCAGTACAAATTGTAATTAAGTTCCTTTCATTTATCATTGATTTTTAAGATTTAGAGGACTATTTACAGCAGCACCTAAAGACATATCACTGCTGAATCATTAAAGACGCAAATAGTAGGCCAAGTGGCTACAACAGACCTGGATCATTAGTTACCAAAACATACTCTACATTAGGATGTAAGGATACTCAACCTACTAGGAGTGGCAACCTGAAGGGTTAAATTAAAGCAAAGAGAGTTTTAATGACCTTAATGGACTGATCTGGTAACAGAGCTAATTGTTAAAACAGTTGATTGTTAACTGGATTAATCATAATGCAGATTAGACTGTAGCAGCTGTTGTCCTTTAGTGACTCCCAAACTTGGACAGACTTCTCAGCCCTCATCAAACTGTTCTCACCTTCTCAACAAGAACGCAATCCAATGTATCTGAGTGGGAAATGCACTCCTGCCACACAGAAAGATGAGTCTGCTGTTATTTTCAACAGCTAGCCTTCCCTGGCCCCATCCCTCTTTTCTCACTGTGCTGGAAATCCATAGTCCCTAGTACATTTGTATTAACATGCAAGTTCCAAAAATGCAGCTGCTTTAGGAAAAAAAAAAGAGAAATCCACCAATAAAATCTGTCACCTGAACACCACAGCAATACACCATTCTCTCTTGAAAGTAATTCAGTGACTCTACACATGCAATAAAAGAGCCAGTTACAGAGCACAGTGTGTTACATAAAATGGAATGCCACATCTCATCTTTCTTAGACAGGTCTTATGGTCCACTGGATCTTAAGCTCCTGGGGCGACTCCACAGCCCAGGGCTGACTGCAGTACTCTCTTGAAACATCACACAGAAAGTTTAAGTTTTTATATTAGTCCTGCTTGGGATAGCCCAGAACAGACCCTGTTGTCAGAACTTACGGCATGAAAACAAACACTGAACCACGTGCAGAAAACGTCAGCATTTCAGGAAGATTCACTGACCTGCTTCTGTAACAAAACATCCAGTTTTGCCATTGAAATCCAAACTGCATCAGGCTTCACCCAATTTTCTTTATAATTTCTAACTATAGAGAAGATACAGCATATTGCCTTGGTCAGAGATGGTGACAGAGCAAATCCGTAACATGTGGGTGATACCTGAAAGCAGAGAGCTGAAAGGTACACGGGCCAGTGCTGCCCAGAGGAGGTCAGTGCAGTGGCTGCAGTTTGGAGCTGAGCACACAGCACCCTTGAACAGCACGGCACCCAAATCACCGCACTCACTGCATGAGGCCTGAGCAGATGCAGACTGCTAACTACAGATCCTGCCCCCAAAACTGACAGCTCTCCTAGTAACATGCTAATGAACTACAGCATCTTCTCTATCCCCCTATGCCTTTTCTGATGACCTAATACCGGGTACATACAATTATTATTAGGGGCAGGAGGA
The DNA here is from genome assembly GCA_013400735.1 of Pomatostomus ruficeps. Classification (NCBI taxonomy): domain Eukaryota; kingdom Metazoa; phylum Chordata; class Aves; order Passeriformes; family Timaliidae; genus Pomatostomus; species Pomatostomus ruficeps. Next base: position 76,522 of record VYZT01022257.1, read on the forward strand.
CAGCAACAACCAATACTATACACTGCTGGACATATCCTATGGTCAGATCCTAGACTGAATTTTGCTAAAACATCTTTTCTATCACAATTCTGCCTCAGATGAGTGAGGAAACGTGGACTGCACATTAGAAAATGTCAAGCATGGCAGTTCAGTTAAAAATGGGGCAAGGAAGAAATGTAACTAATATTGCTATCTGAAGAAAGATTTTAATCTCTTCATTAATTTTTTCATAATATCCGAATTCTTAAGGAAGTTGTGTAATCTACTGTTTACAAATGGGATCAAGACCCCGCAACGAAGTAAAAAACCCCTCCCTTTATGTGCCCCAAATCTCGATCCAGTTTCTCTCAGGTCTGTACATATTCTAGCATAAATCCTATTGAGTCAACAGCTATGAGATCGATCCTTCTCAGTATCAGACCATAAGGTTTTAAGATAGGTTTCTGTGAATCAGAGAATGAGCAATGACTGTTCACCTTCTAACAGCTTGTCTTCACTGACCTGCTGTTCAACATGAAATGGGACTGTATGGTGGAGACAAGAGAGTAAAATCCACGTTCCTGGGACAGCATTCAACTCCCTAGCCTAGAGGTATAGGTTTGGGAAGGAGTCATACATACTCCTACCCTCCAAATCAGCCTTTGAAAATGAGTGATTGAAAATGGCTTATTCTATGAATTTAGTAAGTAAGAAATTTCACCATACAATTCAACATCATTTCATAATACACGCATACCAAGATACAGCTCTGACTTCTGAGTACCTATTTTGAGCCTTAATAATGCTTCTTCAACATTTTAATATTAAACATGTTTAATATAGATTCAGAGTATTGAAATGCCCACCAGGTATTAAACAGAGAGTAAACATTTCATCTGGGATAAATGTCAGTTTCTTTTCAAAGCATCTGTTCTTGTAATAGAGATGTAGCAGCCACAGCATTTAAGGGCACTCATGCAGTAGCACTATTTCTGATTCAGATGAGGCAATTCTGCCAGAAACGTGTTCAGAAGGTTTCAAAACTGCAACTTGCTAACATATGAGAAATGACCAATTTGTTTAAAAAATAAAAACAAGATGGTAACTTAAAACAACAACAAAAGAGATACAGGCATACTCTTCAACACACAGCAGGAATAGCAGGAGATGAAAGAAACACATTTTATAATTGCCATTAAACAGTGTCTCACTATAATCAGAAGGAAATTTCACTTAGTCAATGCATATGTTCATGTATTATTTATTCTTCCTGAGAGCAGTGTGTAAATGTATAAAAATTGAGGGACTGGCAGTCCTGGAAACAGAAGGTCCCTCTGTTAAGCTGCAGAGTGGATTTTACTCTGGCAGTTACATTATCCTAGGCATAATTTGGAAAAATTGAGGTGCTAGAATGTTATTACAGATGGCTAAGAATAGTGTCCAGCACTCATTCCAGACCCTCTCGGCACAAAATGAACCCTGCTGTTAACAATAGAAGGAGGAATTGCCAAGATAAGACACCCTTGGCAACACCTTTGAATACATAAGGCCAACATTTTCCTTCCTTGAAAATCTCAAGTGTTTGGGGACAGGGAAACAGAAGGTTTCAGAAGCTTCTTACAGATCACCCTGTTTCAGGCAATGACAAACGTTAAATACTTTCCCCATGCCTGAGATCCACTTGTAAACGACACCAGCACTTCTGATTTTCTGAGAGAGATCTTTTCTTCCAAGTTCACTGCCACTACCAAATCCCTTTAATATCATACAACACACTCCCTGAGGAGAGAGATTCAGAATTCTGGTACACCTACTATGCTACTTAAAGTCCAGCTTCAAATTCCATTGCTCAGAAATGGCAACAACTTAAATCTTTTACTTTCAAATTCTCCTCAGAGAATTCAGAATCAGAGTTAATGTGCAGCAAGAAAAATCTCCTGCATCAGCTACCAGGGCCACCAACAGAGAACAAAACAGATTAATAAAAAAAATGTAAAATGTCATTTTCTCCTCATTATAATAAACTCCAGTTAAAAAGAAGGGTACCCAAGGGAACACACAGTGGATGCTGAGACTTTGCATTTCATGCAAATCTGCTCATGTACACACCAGAAATCTATTTAAGAACAAAGAGCAAGAACAAAATCCTTAAACCACGGTCCCAAGGCAGTATTTGAAAGGCTAACGGGGCCAATATCAGAAGCGTGCATTTCCATACCAGTGCTTGGGATGGCAGCAGCTGGAAAGAGCAAGAGAGAAGAATTAAGGCAGGAGCTCCAAGCCAGCATGTTGTTTCCAGCTTCATTTTCAACAGCATCACATCAATGTAATGGGCCAACAACAAGAGGACAAGCTGCTCTTAAATCCACTTTTCACTTTTTGTTTTCCAAGAGGTTTGGGAGGCCCTTCACAACAAACAAAGCAGGTTTTTCCAGTGTTGGTTACTTAAGAATAAAGACAGACTATGATCAGAACAGACATCACACTACCCTCCTTCCTGAAGATCTGAAATAATTTATAGGCAATATTCACCAACTATTTACTGGTGTAAGAGATCGTGCTCCTAGCCTACAGCTTTTGAAGGTGCCCCAGCACTTCAAAAATACACAACAGTATGTGATAAGAATGAGTGCTGCTCTTCAGCTGACTTTCTGCTAGGAATGTGAAGGATGATACAAGGTAGCATTTTCTACTCAATCAACTTGGATTCTCAGCCATACATAAGGTAACAGATCCCCTTAAGGAACTTCTGCACATACCTTTTGCCTGGAAGTGCCACCTTTTAACTGCTGCCTTACACAGTATTTTTATCCATCTGTTGATCCTTTTCATATTTCTCACATTTTAGCACATGAAGCCTCACTTCTTACCTGCCATCAAGGAAACAGAAATATCCATGAATTCTCTTTTGTTCCTTCACACTTTCTTCTGGATAGTCATGCCACCCACTGTTCTCTTTTCTCCTTAATGTTATGCCTTTTAGAAACTCCTTTGTTCAGAAGTTCTTTCTTCTTTACTCTCAAAGGAAATACCTTTCCCCTGTTCCTTGTGAAAACTACATGCCACATGAAACCAGTCCCAGTACTGCTCCATGAAGGACCACCTCTCGAGGCTGGGGAAGGATTATAGCCGAGCCAGCTCCCCGCTGCACGTAACCCAGGGCTCAGGCCAGAGCTGGCAAAAGAGAGTAAAGAGGAGTCCAAAGAAGTGTGATGGAAAAGCTTCCTCCAAAGACAGCACTTAGTTCTTAACCACCCTTCCTCCCTCTGTCCATGCAGAGCCATTAGAGTAATGGTAGCAGCCCTGAAAGCTCGGGCAGTGCTTCCCAGAGGCTGGCAGGGAGGACCCCATTTTCTCATTAAATAGAAGGGAGAATAAATGGAAAGAGAGGTTTCTCAGGACTGAGCTGAGTTCCAAACTGCAGGATGGTGCCAAAATTGCCATGGACAGAAAAAAGTTGGCAGTTTCTAAGTGAAAGAATTGCACAGATGCCAGGAGGGAACCTGAAGCAAAAAGGGAAACTAACACACACTAGGACTACAAAAATGTTGAAAAAAGAAATTAGGAGGGAATAACAGGGCACCAGGTGAAACATGCAGGAGAAATTGCTGAGGCTGCTCAAATGCTGGCCCATGATACTGGGCAGGATCTCTTGTGAAGCCTGGACTGAGGTCTGGGTACCTCTCCCACACTGCCTCAGGGAAAGAAGGAACAGAGGTGTATTTTTTACCGTCCCTGAGAATGATCTTATCTATCCCTTTTCTTTTGACTGGTGCAATGGGAACCACATGGGCCTACACAGGGGAGAGGGACTGAAACAACAGCGTGGCCTGGTGAAAGTCACAAGGGCCACGGGCTTGTGTTAACAGGATTTCTGCTACCAACCCTTCAAAGACCAAATTCCCAGCACCCTCACTTCTACTACCTGCTCAGAAAGGAGGTGCTGTTTTCAATTACAGTTCTTCTTAGAGGAGAAAGAAGTATCTCTACAGCTAAGGGCGATTTTTGCCTTCTATACTGCAGTCTCTCATCACGGGTTTCATGGTAAAACTGAGTAATGCTCACCAATGGAGCCAGGCGCCTCCGCACTGCAGGGTTTGTACAAAACCTCACCTTACCAGCATCCAAGCACTTAAAACGATTTAAAGAGCAAGCACCCCATGTGCACACAACTTCCTTTAAACCATCCTCTCACTCCAGCAACATGCACACCAAAAGCAGCAGTTTGGAGGGGCAAGGGCAAAGAAATAAACAGGTTCCTGAGATAATTTCTTAGTGCAAAAATAAGTAACAAAGGATATTTCAGGTGCTAGAAATGCCAAGTAGTAAGAGTCTGCCCTTCCTGCAGCAGCACACAGGAGAATTGAAACAAAGCCAGTGAGACTAGTTTTCCAGTTTAGTCTGACCTATGCACAATAAGAAATAAGACAGTAAAAATTTTATTTTAATTCTCATAATTTTCTCTACCAAGCAACAGAAAGGACTTGTTAGTATCAGAACTGTTTTAACAAGGATCCTGATTACAGATTACTGCTCTTGCAGGTAACCCACCAGTGATCTGCCATCTCACTCATGGAACTGGTAGAGACTGATGAAGCTCACAGTAATGCCGGACAAAGCAAGTGAAAGCCTCCTTGACACCCGCAAATTTTGAGTACAGAGGCACCACCTCTCTTTATGCCATTCTATCTTATGTCTAACATGTCAAATTAGACCACCTGAAATATAAAAGCTGAAGCAGTTTAATTCAGCCTTGCCTTGACTTCCACTCCCTGTTACATTCAGACGGAGCCCTCAGATCATGTTACAACCTAAAACAGCATTACCTTCTTAACAGAAAGTATAAAGGAAGAATGGATTAAAAATGTGAAGAAATAGCAAATTTCATCCAAATTTTTGTATTTTATAATGTATATTTGAGGAGAATGTGCTATTTAAGATAGACTCTACAGACCTGACAGTCTTAGACAAAAAGTACTTAATATATCACCTTCCAAAACAAAGCATAAATTTTCCACACATTACACCACAGCAAAATGTATCTTTGGACATCAGCTTGGGTGAACTCTGAAAGGAAATGCCATGACAGAAAGCCTGGACAACAGAAGCTGAATACACAAAATAAGAAATTTCGTTTAACACGTTAGCAGCTTAACAAAATAGACTGACAGGTTATCTAAGTGGACTAAGTGATAAAAATTTATTGGTATTTTTCATTACAAAACAATAAACAAAAATGTACTCCCCATTTTATTTTTTAATTTGATCCATCATTGCTAATTCTTAAACCATTTCATTAACCTCTTTAGTGAAAAAGAAGGTCATAACACAGGTAACATGGATAAACTACCCTTCAGATTGCTAAAGCACCAGAACTGATACTGCCTTTCAGCTCAGTGGGTTGAGTTAGCTTTTGCTATGTCTGTTTTGTGAGTCTAGAGATTTAACATTTGTGAAGTGTTTTGAGCATAGCAAGTGTCAAGTCCTTTCCTCTGACACTGATCACAAATCCAAAACAGGTGCATTCATGGATAATGTTTCATACTAGCAATATAGACAGTGCTTGCAAGGGGCCTATAAATATCTTAAATCTTTTTACTTCAGATGATCTACAATTCTAGTGAAACAAATGCAAGACGAAAGCGACCAGGTTTTCCCAGCTGCTTTTCAGAAGCAAAGCATACCTGCAGATATATAAGAGTTAGTACATTAAAAAAACCCAAATCCTAAAACATTCCTATTCTTCTTACTAGTCTTTCTTCCATCAGAAACTTCTTGTATCTTCAACACTAGTGCTTTTCCAAGAATTTATGTTACAGAGCTGTTTCTCTGCTCTTCCTTCCCTTTTCCCAGGGGCAGCAGTGGCTTCACTGATCATGTGCCACAACAGCTCCTGATTAATTCTGATAGACAACCAGCAGTTAGCTGGCACATCATCATCATCGCCCTAGGATGAACAATAATCTGCCTCACCATCTGCTCCCAAATTTATTTTTAACCAGTCCTCGCTCCCTCCAGTGCAGGGAGCGTGGCAGGAAGGGCAGCCTTCCCCTGGAAGTGCTGTGCTGGGAGGTGGTGTCAGCGGCCAAGGGGGGACTGTTCAGTCACATGCCCCTGAGTATCACAGTGGATGGGAAACAGGTGGATAAATGCAGGATCCTAGGAAGGAAAAGGAGTTTCTGCACCAGAGAAGCTGGCAACTGCCTGTTCTCCTCCAGCAGACAGGGAATGCCTGCTGGTTTTTCAGTTCCATGGGCAAGTTTGATAAGCTTAAATCAATGGGCCAAGGTGGTAGGAGAACTAGGGGAAAGTGATGGATGTGGACTAGTTACTGAGGGGAATATGCATGCCTACTTTTTCTGAGGTCCACTCAAAATTTCAACATAAGAGCTTTTTTTGATCACTTCAGCTCACCTCTGAAAGATAAAACTATGCAGTGTTCACAGACAGACACTGCCTCTGAAAGATAAAAACTATGTAGTGTTCACAGACACTGCCCCAAGTGAGCTGTGCCGCTGTGCTCGTTAGTCTCAGTGTATGACATCCCTGGAGCAGCACAGACTCAACTCAGTGATTTTCTTTCAGAAGGAGCACCAAGGTTTTACATCTCCAGGGGAAGGTAGCTGGGGGGTGGGAGAAAGACCTTAGCACAGGCTTGATGAAGGCACAGGGCAGTGAGGAGGTTCATTTTGTAACTGCATGGCCCTGCTCGCTGCCTTCATGCTCACCTCCAAGGCACAGGAGCACAGTCCAGGAGGTGGCAATAACAGGGTCACTGTGGCTGTGTCAGGGCTCAGAAGTGCTGCTGTCACCAGCAAACTGCCCGTAAGATAACACCATATGTGGGAACTGACATCATGTCATAATAGAGAAAAGAAGGAAATCAGGTGGAACCTAAAGCTTTGTACAGCTGGTAAAACAAGTTACACTTCTCTGAGAAACTATCAGCAAGATCTGATGATGATTCCCCCACAGAAAACAGGGAACTGTTGAAAGCAGGCTCTGGGATATGAAGAACTGTCAAAATCTCAGAAGGACAAACACAAAAAGATCAGCTCTGAGAAAGAATAGAAACATAGATGGACACCTTAGCATGTCTCCAGTCCAGCCTCTTGCACAAATGAGGACAATCAGACCTGACTGCTCATGATTTTATCTAGTCATGTCTTGAAACCTCCGAAGGGTGGAGACTGCACAACATCCTCGGGAAGTCTTGCTCAAAGTGAAAAGACCCTTTTGTTTTGCTTTGTACCCATCACCTCTCACCTTCCCACCTGGCACCACCGTGAATATCCTGGCTTTGTCTTCCCGAAGAACCCATAATACAAATGCTGAAGAACAGGTATTAGACATGATGCAATCTGATGCTGGACTGTCCGGAAAAACATCCTCACCAGGGAGAAAGGCTACAGGTGAACTGAGAGTAAGGAGGATGCACAACTGAAAAATATTCTCAATACTCTCAGTGAGTAGGCATCAATAATTTGGTATCAGGCAGGAAAGAAGCAAGGCCCTGACCACAGTTAGTATTTTCTAGTGAGAGTCAGATAAATAAATTTGGTGAATTTAGCTCACAATTTAAAGGGTAGGGCTTATAAATGCTTTAGGAGACAGGATTGCCATTCTAAATGGAGAAATGCTTGGAGTAAGTATAACGAAATTCAGTAGAGATGGGTAGAAAATATAGCACTTGAGTTAGGAAAAAAAATAAAGAGATGGAAAAGAAAAAAAAAAGAAGAATAAAAAGAAAGGGGGGCAGCCAGAAGGAGGTAACTGTTTTGGCAGCAGATTGCAAAGAACCTCAGGTTTATAACAGAGGACAAAGCCAGGAACCACACTTGTTGTGCTGCAAGGAAAGTAAGAGAAAATCTGACTGCTGTGTATATTAATAACTATGTCATGCATGACTATGACTGTTACTCTCCACAGTATGTTACCCTGCTTTATTCTTCCCTACGAATATCTCCTCCTGATAAACCAGGTACAGCTTCAGATTCCATACCTGAAGATAGGGACCAACTGTAAAAATTCCAAATGAACAAAAGGACACAGCTTAACACATGTTTCATTACGGAAAAATTGGAAAGACAGACTTGTTTAGTTTTAAGAAGATGGTGGTAGGGAACAGCAAATTTTGGGTATTGCAGTAATAAAAACAGTGACAAACTGTTCTTTAATTTCACACATACATAAAAAGATTACTCACAGCTTTAATTCAGGGTAAAAATCCCCTTTAGGTTAGGGTATTATGAAAAACTGAGGATAAGAAGCCTGGAATATGCCAGCCATGGAGGTTAAATTTACCCTGCTTCAGAAAAGGATGATGATAAGGCTATCTCTTCTAGCCCTGCACTGTATCTGAAAATAACCTTCAGCATATTCAGAAATGCAGATACTTTTACTGTATACACATTCCCTATTTTGTATCTACTTTTCAAAGCAGAAACACACAATGTTTTTAAAGCCACAAACATAAAATTGACAACCAAGTATGAAAAATTCAAACAGAACTTCCCTCCCACCACCGAGGGCTGTTTAATAAATAGAATTGTTAACAACATCTTTCCTTGGAAAATTTGATCCTGCATCATCATTCTGGTTCACAAATGCTGTATCTCTTGTTTCAGGCTTTTTCTGTACATTTTAATCAACAGACTGCCAGTTTTAGACTATGTTTTCCCACTATGTTTATGTGGAAGCCAGCGAGCCAGGGTCACAGTAATTGAAAGGCACCAGAAAGCACAGCCCTCTGGAGGCCTCTATGATTATCCATTCTCCCTTGCCTTCTTGTTAGTTCCAATAACTGATATTTTAATCAATATCCCACAGAGCCTGAATGCCTTTCTTGCTGGGATTGTAGCAAACACTTGCACCAGTGCCTTACACATGGACTGACAAACCATCTGCTAACCTGTTCAAGTGAAAGTCCCAGCTGTGTATTTTACTTTAACACATTATCTTATGTCTGACTTGGCACTGAACATCTCTTGATGCTCTTGTCCTGTTTTCCCAGTCTCCAACACATGCAGGCTGAAAGAAGAGTAAAAAGTTGCAGGTTGATTCCTATGACAAATGTTTGATCCTCACATTTTTTTCTCTTGTTCCTTGCACACTCCCTTACAAGGTATGCTGTGAGGCATACACTCACCCTTTGGGAGACTGGCTAGAACGAACTTGCTGATTTCAAAGTGGGCTGGAAGGGAGCTTAATCAAACTTGAATTCATTTAAGTGATCACCACTAAAAAACCCGAACCAATGACATGCTTGATCCTTCGCATTTTAAAGCAGTTTCAGGGGTCAAGACAAAAAAGTACACATGAGGAATTTTACCTTCATACTTGAAACACTGTACAGAATCTGAGCCAAGATATTTGTGATCTGTTTGCTATTTGTGATTTTAGTGAATCAAAATATAAGGCACAGCTGAATAATAATGACGAGCACAAAAGCTGTCCTAAGTGATAGAGTTTGGTTTCACAAACAAGAAGTTTTATTAATGAATAGTTTTCTTGATGAAAGCAAAACCCTGTTATTTTTGTAGGATAGCTCAATGTCTCTCCTGGATTGGACTGTTGTACACAAAAGTTTAATATACACTAGATCATATGTGAAGTTAGCTTTTGCTCCTGCCTGTTTAATAGGTCTTCCAGAGTCACAGAATGAAACTGGCATTCCGATGGTGCACATGACAGGTAGAAAAAACTTCCACTGAACTTAAGACACTTAAAACCAGACAAGAACATAGGAGCTGCTAGTCTGCAGAGCTGCCTTCACTAGCAGCAGAGAGAGACACGCTCTGTTACAGTTTTCTTCTGCCTCAAGTGTCCATGTCTGGTCTGTAAATGCCTAAAATGAGGAGGAAGGATTAATACCTCGTCTACTGTCAGTGCCCATGCTTGGGAAGTCTCTCTCTTTCCCTCTCTCCCATTTATTGAGTTGCACTACTGGAATATTTTCTAATGTTCTGCAAATACCTTTTTCTTTAAACAAAACTATTGTTGATGCTAATTTTGGTTTCCTTTTAAAGTCTTCAAAAGAGTGCAAGAGTTATCTGCATCAGTTTCCTGAGCTGCATTTTACTTTTTGTTTTAGCAGAATTAACTAATGAATAGTGCCACTCTGTTGCCGTGTGCTGTTGGCCAGATTTCTGTTTTCCTCGTGGCCAGGCACTGCTGTCCCCTCCCCGACCCCCCCCCAGTATCTGGTTTCCCCACTGGAGAGGTCTGTATTTGGCAATCCTATACAAAGCCCGCCAAATTCAAACCCTGCACTCCCCCCCTATTGGATGTTGTCCCCGCCCCTCGTGTCTGGATTTATGTATCTGTAACACTGTGACAGTGCTTCCCCGGCAAAACCCAGTGCCGAATAAACCATCTGGGAAGCTCCTCCGCTCGTCTCTCCTTCTTCGGCGCGCCTGTACCATCGGTGGGTTGGGTGAAACCTTGCAGGAACTTCGCCAGCCCTCCCGTGCCTTCGGAGCAGCCCGGCAGCCCCTGAAACCGCGAGCGGGCGCCCAGTGCCCCCACCGGCTCTCAACCGGCACCACTCTACGTATCATATTTTGCAGTACAGGCAGGTGAAAGGTTCTACAGTTTCAGACAGTGAATCAGAAAGAAAATAATAATCCCAACTCTTCAGGCTTTCTCTGAGGATAAGAATTTATGAGTCTGAACTCAGAGTCTCTTTCTAGGTTTGTCACCAAGTTATTTCCAGTTAGGAACACACCATACACATACCCATGCAATTTATTTACATTTATACATATTTCACAAGACCTCACTGTAACACTGTCAATTACTGCCATCAGAAAAGACCATTACTGACACAATTAACTAGCTCTTTTTAATTAATTAATTTAGCTGCCAATAGTGCCAGCATATTTTAACATTATACATGAAAATATAGCTTAGTGCAAGCATACACTATCTGATACACGATACAAGGCAGCAAACTCTTTTGCAGAAAAACAATATAGTGCATTTCTTCTAAGAAGAAAGGGCATATACAGATTGTGTCAGATGCTTATGTACAGAAGAAATAAAATTGCAAATCTACCTTAACAATGCTAATTTTCTGATTTTTTTAGTATCAGTTTTTCACTCTTCTCCAATCAAAGCCAGAAAGCTCTGTTTAGGTATTTCATGTTCATCACTGCCGTAACTTCTAGAGTCCGATGTCAAACTTTTTACTCTGCCTTGCATTCTGAATAAATTTTTGAATGTATACATTTTTGAAAAATCTTACAAGCAATATTCTGAGTACTTCTCTATTTCTACATTAAACATACTTTTTTTGCAGAGCAAGTTTCCATTGAAAAATTATCTTCCCACACAGATAAAGATCTTTCCTTATTTACATAATCCAAGATCCTATAACTTTTTCTGGCTTTTCTTCTAACAAAAAGCTCCAACTTTCCTAAATATTTCCAAAATAATTTTGTCTCAACAACCTGAGTAATTAAGCAATTTGTTCTGGTTCCATTTGAACACACAGGGATGTTTTTCCTTAGAGCTGTGACAAAGTAAGGTGAACAGAGAATAGAAACAAAACCAAAATTTATAAAAATAAAAATCACATAGCCTCACTCTCCTGGAACCTGCTGCGCTAGGAAGAGAAGAGCTTTTAACGGGAAGCAGGCATAAAAGAAAAAAACCAACAACTTGTTATCATTGCAATCCCAAACTGGAATACTCTCAATTCTCCTTCGGCAGAAGATGAAGGACAGCACTACAAAGTTAGTGGCATCCTCTTCTGTGTGCTCCAAGGACTACCTTTCAGTTAGTTCATAATGTAAAAGTCACAGCAATCCTTTTTATCTGATGCACATTCAAAGGGATGCACAGAAACACGTGATACAGGTTCAAGATGCAAGAGAAAACTCAATTTCACAACAATGTATTCAGTACTTATAAAGTGTTTACTTCAGGGTCAAGGAAAGCCAGACAAAAGATTCCAGTGGAAGCAAGAAGAAACATTCAGATTTTTGACAAAAACAGTCAGCAAGAGGTCAAGGTACTTTATTAAAATCCATGCAAGTCTTCTAAAGAGCACAAAACACTGCCTTTCACATTTTTTATAAACAAACTAACAGTCTGATTTAACTCTCAAATAACAAAATCATAATGCTCTGGATTAAAAAAAAAAGGATTAAAAAATGTTCCAGAAAAAAGATCCGGACACTGGGCAAGGGACTGGATGTTGTCTTTGGAAGGGAAAGGAAGAAGTCTGTAATTCCACATCACTTTCTTGATTACACACCCCATCAGTAAAAAAATTTTTGAGCAAACTGTAAGAATATTTACCTATAAATTATATATGTAGTACCATAATAATATGTTATATATTATAAAACATACACAAAAATAGAAATAGGAACAAGATAAAGATGAATAACTGGTTTAGAAGATTTTTATTGGTGTTACAAAAATTATCTTCTTACTATTCCTCCCACCTCAATGGATTGTTTTGCATGCATGCCACTTTGGAGACTGCTGCAGATGGCCTTTTCTCCTCCTTCCTACTTCGAAGGACATGATCTAATCTCTTGCAGCTCAGTGAGGAACAGCATTTACCTTGAGTTAATGCAGAGAAAAATGACCATGATGGTAGTGAGTCCAGTGACTGGAATTCAGGACTGGGGAAGGGTGGAGGACAGCTGAGACTCAGCCCATTTTGTTAGGGATTATAATCTGTAACACATTCAGGAAAACTGGATATTGGTGGAGGCTAAAACATGGAAGAGAATTTACTCATCAGAAGGGAACTGAGCAGGAGTATGAGTTATTAGAGAAAAAAAAGTAAGCCAAATTTAAAGTTTTAGAGAAGCTAAAGGATAATGAGAAAAATGGGAAGCAATCTATTTTGGTTGGGAGAAGAGAGGATCTTCTACTGTTCTGGATGCTTTTCAGCAAACTAAAGAAACATAGTCCAGATAAATTAATCACAAAATGATTGCACACCTGCTGGAGAACACCACTTTTAGAAAAAAAACATGGCTTCCTGTTAGCCTTAGAGGGCATTTCAAGAGTCTATCCTGGTTCACTTCAATTTCATACTTTTAATTAAAGATTTTGAATGTAGACTCTTATGTGCATATGCAATGTACTAACGAGACGTAACTGGAAAAGGTGGCCAATCCTTGGTAGAAGATACAACTGGAATGAAAATCTGTCTTTGTGAACTACATAAATTGTCATTAGTCAAGAAGATGATGTCTACTAAAGTCCAAAGCATCCACCTGTTTTTCCATTACTTCTTCCATTACCCATACCTGCACTTTACTTTCTATACTGCCTACAGATGATGGCTGTGAGCCTTATAAAGGCACTTTTGGACTGGCAGAATAGGTATAAAAACAATATCCCCTACCACCATTCAGACTCTGCAATACTGGGGCATCTGCAAAGACTGATGCAGACGATCCAAGTGAGTGCCTATGCCTGCAACGTCATCACATGGGATATTCTCAAACAAGGTAACTCTTGACTGAGAGACCAATTCCAAGTTTTAACTGCTGTAACCTAAAGAGGCATATCACAAAACGTATTAAAGAGTTTTGCATCACAGCTGACAGCAGATCTTAAATAAAGAGTCATCCATCACAAGCTGAGGAATCAGTGTTTTGACACCATGAAATTGTATAGCATATCTGTAAGCAAACACTGCCATTACATTAAAGAAAGTGACTTTTTATAGCCTTAATAAAAAAATCAGTAAATACATATTTAAAAAAAATTTATTGAACAAATTCTGATGCAGGTAGTGATCTGAGAAGAAAACAAACAACAACTACATAAATTAATTCTCAGATTTTCAAACCCTATTTCCTGTCTTTCAGCATTTGGTAGCTTACAGGGTCCTAATGCTCTTTCAAAACTGCTTATAAACAAACATACGGACATTAATTGCAAATCTTTGAGCCCTCACGGGGAGTTTCAAAGAGCAGGCCCCGCTGTGCTGTTTACACGCATTTGCTTTCCCTCTCCTTAAGCACGCACTCATGCTTGGTGCCACTAATGCTTCCATCGGAGCAAGCAGAACTGGCACAACTCCAAGGCAAATCGCCATCTTGCTGTTTGAAATGCACCAGAGTTGACAGAAGTGGGCTAATAAATGAAAATTCAAATAAAAAGGGGTTAAGAGAAGCAAGCTCTTATTCCTTCTTTTACAGGTGGAAGAGCAGCAGCGCTTCAATGAACTCAACTCTGTGATATAACTCATCACCTGTACTCTGAAGGAGGAGAAGCAGGGTATAAATGATTGGGTTTTGCCAAGGGTAACAAAGTCTCTTTCAATCCAAGAAAGCAGTGAAAGACAGGAAAACCTCAGAAATTTGTAAACACTTGTTTATAATTCTGTCATCTAGTTAAGTATAAAGATAAAATTTCGGAACAGGGCTGAAGACCAGCAGACACTCACTGGTATTTCTGAGGCATCGGTCCTAGTCACGCAGGATACAGAGGCTCAGAGTTGCACAGAATTGGAGTCCTGCAGAAAATACTCGGTAGAAAACATTCTGCTTCAAAACCCGTCAGTCTAACCAGGCAAATCAAGCGAGCGTGAAGAAAAAGCGTTATACATTTCCCATTTTGAAGATGGGGAACCTAAGTAATAAGTCATAAAGCCATGTAAGGATGCGACACAAGTGGGATCTCTGGAGCTCATGCCTTGTTTAAGCTGTGGTATCTAAACAACATAATCACCCACGGAACTTTTAGGAGGAGCTAAAAGCTGCATGCTGATGGGCACAGGTCAAACTCGGGCTCAGTCACATCTTCTCTGGTTGCACATCTGTAGCTATTTGTCCCTGCGCTGGACTGTAACCACTGCAGTCTTGTGAACACACGTGGCGGCAGATCCTTAGCACTCCAGTTCCTGAATGCGTCCTACAGATTGGGATGACAATCAGGATCACATTTTGGAAGCAAAAACTAAACTGCTGAAAAGCACAGCAGCCTCCATTGCCTGAGAGCAGCAAGTTTCTGTCAGCTTTACAAGTTACTGCTTTTGTGGGTCATTAACTTCCAGCGCCAGGCAGATTAAGATGAATCACCAAAGCATTTACCAGTGGAAAGACCCTTGGCCGAGAGGGAGGACCACAGGCAGGAGTGAGAAACTCAATCCTCAGCAAAAACATTCCAGTCTAGACACCCCATGGTCAGTTATCACGTATAAATATTTGGGTGATAGTAAGCAGCTCAACTGTGTCTTGAGAACACACAGATTCCCTTGAGTTAAATACTTTAAAATGCAAGAAAGGATCAAGTCAAGCACAGAACCAGTCCAAAGTTTTAGCTGACAGAGTATCATATCACATACAGCAGGTAAGAACTACTGCCTCTTCCTTCATCAGCTTCTCTGACATTTTTAAGATTTTTACACTAGTATTTTTATATAGACATACATATCAGCCAATTTAATTACAGTTCTTATTGTCTTCTCACATGAAAAGAAAGTCGTATTTTCGTTTTTTTTACAATTGATGTGGTCTGTTCCCAACAACAGTCATATATTCATGTGATCCTGTTCGCAAAGCAGGAAGAACCACTGAGACTGCCATCTCTCCATTGCAGCTTGAGTGAAGATTCACAAATCACCTAATCCTTTGTCTTTTATGGTCAAGTTACATCCTTTCCTACCCTCTTTTTAGGCTTCAGGGTAGATAAGCAAACCCTTTTTTAATCAGTTTCAGCAGCTCAGTGCAATTATTATGGAAATTAAAAAGGTATCTCTTCCTTCAACTCCACTGAATTACATTCAGAAGTTGCTAATCTCCTCTTTGCAACTTAAAACTACAGTATTCAAGTATTCCCATAACCATGGACATTAGGAGTTTAGACACTCAAGTCTTGCAGTAAAACTACTAAATGCACTTATCTACTTGTCAACAGGATTGTTTTCAGGAGCAGTGTAGTTTAACTATTTTCTCCAGTCTGAAGAGAGTAAACTGGATCATAATGTTTAAGACTAACAGCAAAGGGAATCCAGAAAAGACAGCCTGCCTTAGCTCCACCTGTAAGCACAACCAAAGAACCTGATTATTATTAGCTACTTGTGTTAACTTATATTAAATCTCCAAGAAGAAACAAGAAAGTAAGAATAAAACTATTAAACAGCCCAGGAGGAAGAAAAATTGACTGTGAAGAGAGAAAATGCTTCCATGATGCAATTTTAGACTGGCATTTTCAGAAGAGATTTGTATTATTGAGCTTTCGCCTGTTTTGCCTAAGCAGCTGCCTGTTTCCTTCCAACACCCAGATTTCTTTTAATCATTGAAGACAGGATGCTGTGTTCTGATGAAATGCCCTTCCTGACCATCCCTGGTGAAGGGAATTAAAAGCCTAGCCAATCCTTTTGAAGTGCAAATCTTCACCAAGTAGGTTTCATGCCTCTTGCTATTGTTGCCTCTCTCAAAAGAGCACAGGTTAGGCGGAACACTGAACAGTAGACTGTTTACTTTTCTTCTAAAATGCAGCTTGTCTTGCACTTGAGATCCCATTATCTCTGCACTTCCACTCTCCTCTTTCTGCAACCCCAAATCTCACATTTTTCAAGCAAAAAAACCTTGATAACTCTAGACTGCAAAAAACTTGTTCCTCAAGCAGCAGAATCACTTACTTGCACATGGGTCAACAGATTTTCCTTCTCCAAGCTCCATGCCTGACCTGCAATGTGCTCTAGAACACATATCCGTACAGGATGTGCACACTTGAGCCTCCAGCTTGTATCCTGACAGCACTTCGGCAGAAAACACACCCAGCTGTATCACTCTGATCTTAAACTGAAAGCCAAAAAGACACCAGTTTTTTTCTGGCCAAGAACCAAGTATAGCTATACGAAGACAGTCCGGGGCCCAGTCAGCAGTTTAAAATACATTTCTCTAGAGCACTGTACAGGATACAAGTTAATAATCTCTGCCAGGAGGGCACAGCAGGTTATCAGTGGAGAATGAGGCATGCAAGGTGCTCTAAGGGCAAAGCAGCGCTGTAACTCAGCTGTGAAACAGCAACTTGATCACAGACTGCAATGTGTATGTGGAACTGCCTATATGTACTTATTTATTGGTCATAGTTTAGGCAGTAACCTCGAGAAAATTTAAGACATCAACCAAATTTCTTTCAGCATTTCTCAACAACATTAACCAACATTTCATGCTACAGTTTCCCCTTCCGATGAGCTGCAATGCAATTAGAGAAGGGTAACAATTTAACCTCTAATGTTAAAAAAAAAAAAAAGCAGTACCTCAAGAACAACTTTCTATTATCTAGAGGAACACCACATTGCTCATTCATCTCAGTGTGCAGACCATTTTTAGTTCAACTAAATTAAAATCACTGTAACACAATTTTTAAGCAAAGACATTTATCTTGAAAAAGTAAATTAAACATTCAAAAAATGGACTGTATGAGGCACATCAAATTACTGATCATTCAGAAGCATTAGATGATTTAATATGTATTCACTATCAAACTGGAAAAGAGGAGTCCCTTCCTCTTCCCAGTAAGCTATTTCTGCTCCAGCTCATATGCACAACCTCAGCAGCTCTGAGCTGACAAGAGTTCTTCCTTTGGTCCTACCATGGATAAATCAAGCCAGAAACTAAGCAGAGAAAAACACAACCAGACAGAGGGACTATCCAAAGGAAGCCCAGGAGAAACAAGATAGGTATTTTTTCTTTCAATCAAGAAGACTACACCAAAATACCAACTGAGCCAACATACTATACCCTTGAATTGCATCCAATAGCAGAGAGACTGCAATACAAGTTACAGGATCCTCCACAAGCTCTTGATCTGACTTATGGATGCCCATGCCTAAAAGCATAATACCCCTTGCAGACAGAAGAACAACAAGTTACTAGAATAAAACAAAACAATGCTGCAGTTCAGCTTTCATCACTGTAAATGGCTTGGCAATATTCACAGATTTTACAGAGATCTTTTGCTACTATCTATTTCAATTTGCAAAGCCGAGAGAACTTAAAGTGATAACCTTGACTTGAAGGGCAATTACTTCTTGCACTTCAAATAATAAAATGTCCTTTGCAGATAAAAAAAAAAAGGCATCAATACTGTAAGTCAGGGCATGCGTTTATCAGATAGGTTTTTTCAATCTAAGAGACACAGCATTCCAGCCAGAGGTCAGTGTGGAATACCCGGAAGTGACCAGCCAGCATTCTAGAGGCAGCAGCTTATCCTCTGGCCTCATGCTCTGCACAGCACAGGTTCTAACCCTACCGTCACCTACTTCTCCATCAAGCTGAGAGAGCCATGGTTAGACTAGCTGCTTATCTTCCAGACAGGGTGCCGAGCCCACAGGGAATGAGTTTAAGTTACAGATGTAACTTTGAAGTCACTCTACAGAGTATTCTTCGAGGAGAACGTGCGTTAATTCTGATAAGTTTTTTGCAGTTTTCCTTTCCCTGTGGCTCCAAGCCTTATCAAGCTGAAGCAGAGTGAGGCTGACAGGAATATTCTTGGAGATTTTGCCAGGAATTTGAATAGAAATAGAAAAACTAAGCAGAGCATGGACAGTTTCCTTCTGCTGGTGTTTGCCAAAAGCTCTCAGTGGCAGCACAGACAAAAAAAATGTGCTTGTGGAGTCAAGGAAAATCACACTGATGGGTTTTCATGCACTTGGAAAGCTAACAATGATAACAAAAACCCACAACTTCACAGAACATGAAGTTGTTCAAAGCAGAACTGTTATGAATTCTTTCTTTTTCGAGGGAAGTTTTGGTATGTCTATTTACATTAAGACTTGCCAAGTCCTCATTTTGGCTGGTTAAAAGCTGTAAATTGTTATAGTAGTAGTATCTTATAGCACATACATGGCAGTACATGGCAGACAAATCTATCCAGAATGCCTGAAAATCACTGAACTCGAAGGACAAGAAACAACAGCATAAAGATCAAATAGGACTGGCTACATTATGTGAATATATAGAATAAATAGCTCCATGTGATTATTTTTTCCTAGTGGCTGGAAGGGACAGAATACAAAAATGGACACAAGAGCTTCCCAAGAAAGGAAAAGGCAAAAAGCAGGGAAAACAGGAAGCATAATAAAAAATTAACAAAATAGATAGGACAGGCTCAAAAGTAATTTGAATCAGATGAGGAAGTTTTGAAGCCAACGTAGAACTTGCCTGAGGAAGTAGGAATTCAAAAGAAGATGAGAAGACAGACCTATTCTGAGCAGCTCACTGGTGATGAAGTGAGGAGCTGAGCTTTCAGGAGAAAAGGAAGTAGCTCCAGAAGTCAAAACATGAGACCAAAGCAAAAAAACGAAAGACTAGTTAAATTTTAGTCTCAGAAACGGGGCCCAAACCATACAAGTGCTCAGCTGTACAGAGGCTCCCTGAATGTGATATTAGGTGCCTTGTGACAGGTACAGAAAACCAGTCTCTGAATGTGTTACGTGCAATTCTGTTAGAAAGTGCACAAAGGACATGTGAGAGGCTGACAGCAAAACAAGTGGGTTAAAATGATATTCAAGGTGTTGTCTTTCCTTCTATAAAACTGATACTGTCACCTTCAATTTGTTCTTCCCAAATCAAATTTCTTATCAGTACACAGAATAAGAAAGGCATCCAGATACACAGTATGTTACCATTATAGTGCATTTTCAGGAACAGCAAGACATCCCCACAAAATCATTCACCAAACCAAGAGCAAACTGTGGGAGGACAAAGAGTAGACAAGTAATTAACTGCTGTGATTTCCAAAATCAACTAAATACTTCAGTGATTACGACTGCAATTAAGAACATCCCAACAAGCATCATCTTTCCAATTCACATTACCCACTTGTCTTCCATCCTTTTCTTTCCTCTACTATTCACATCTTATCTAATTGAATATTATGGGGAGGACACAATGTATAGATGTACACGAGAGATCAACTGTAATTATAATGTACTGTTAACAACAATATTTTTCTTCATAGTAACAGAAGTGAAAAAAACCACAAGACTTGGTAGAAATTATATTGCAAAGGTAGAAGAGAACAGTGGAAAAACTACTTCATCTAGCCTTACACTTTCTAACATCAAAATCACTTGCTACACTGGTGAGTACCCTGTTACAGTTTGCTATTTAGAATACGTAAGGAAATCCAGGGCTGAATACCAGTGAGATGCACTGCAGAATCTCATTTCTGCCACTCCTCCACTTCCACCTCACTCTCCCTTTTGCAGTTTCTAGTCACATACTTTCTTTCAAACTGACCTTGAATTTGACAGTTAACTCCAACACTACACTAGATTTACAAATATGATTAGGGTATGAGAATAGGATACATTAGAGACCTTCTCCAGCCAGATCCAATTAATCATGCTACAGAACACACATCCATGAACATAATTTCCAGTGTTGTGACATTCCATAGATTAAGCAACCCAAGCCCATCTGTAGAGAGAAAAGACAGAGCCCTCTACCGGGTGAGAAAGGCAGCTCCTCAGGTCCTTCCTCTGCACTCCACAGAGCGCACGTGGGTGGATTTAATTCTCCAAAAATCCAATCCACAAGACGGTATTGAGTTGTTTAGATTGATCTGCAATTCAAGGGACTGGCCTGCAGAACCCAAATTTCTGCAGTTTCTACATTTAAAGCACAGAGAGGAAAATGATTCCCATAGGTTTAAGAGACTAATGTAACATCCTGTCTCTAGGTGAAATATGAAAACCCAGTGCTCCCTTATGCCAGTGTCCACTGTCAGCCCAGATCTCGCAGCAGACTGAGTTCCGCAGTGTTATTCACATCACACATCTCACAGATGGCTTTTCTTACTGCTCCTCAATTAAACTCTTTCCCTGTACGCCCCCTGCCTCAAGAGACAGCCCTCATATTATTCAGGAGAATAGCTGCAGTGCTGCACCTGCATAAGGCTCCATCACAACAGCAGCTGCAAGCCATTGCTCACATGGAGAACCAGGAGTGATGAAATACCAGAGTATGGTCAGACAGCAGACAGTGGCACAAGGGAAAGGCAAGGATCAAGTGCTTATACTAGGATCTTCCAGAAAAACAACAACCTTTTTCCTTTCTCAGTCATCCCATCTAAAACACGAAGCTAGAAGTAACACTTTTCATTCACACAGCATTAGTATTTTCCCTCCTGTAGATTACAAAATGCTCACAATAGTGGCTGCTCAGCCTGTAACAACCCAGTCTGCACCAATTCCCAGTGATAGGCAAACTGCAAATTGACAAACTCTTCAATCAGAAAATTCTTCTAAGGTTTGCTACAAGTTTCCATTGCAAACTTTTGCACAATAAAATCATGCTGCGTTCAAGCTGTTTGCCTCTAAGACCAGCGGTTACTGATACAGCTTCTTTGGAGGCAACAGTAAAAAACACCACTGAGAGGAAGTGTGACAGCTGGAGATCTGTTCAAGCTCCTCATGTACAACAGATGGGGCTGCAACTCCTGACCTGGGCATGCCATGCTCAGAGTTAGCAGGCACTCACTGGTCATACAACCGAGCAACTCCTTCAACACAACATGCATTTCTTTTCACTTTTTGGAAGATTCCCTTGAGAGTTGAAGCAGCAGAAAAACTCCAGGTTTTTGCATCATCTTGACTTTCACTGTCTCACAGCGTGTCCTTGAACTTCCTTCAAGCACCAGATAAAAGTTGTTCAACCTTTGACAGCATAGGATGTCTTTGGAGGTTTTTTGGGTTTGAGATATTTTTAATGGCAGAAAAAGGGATGGAAAAAAATCTTATAAAGGTCTTAAAACCAGAGAGAACACATTCTCCAAGTAACACTTATACAATTTAAAATCTACATTTAGAATTACTTTAGTGGCAAACATGCTACTGTTCAAAGTATTTTTACCAACTTAACTGAACAGCAGTCAAAAGTAAATCTGTCCCTGCATATCCTTCTCATTATCAATTATTTTCTCTCAGCAGACATACGTCTACCCTCCAAAACCACCAATAATCACATTTTCTGATGAAAAAATTATCACTGCAGTTTATTTCATCATTATTCAGAGACAGAGTAAAGAACAGAGCCAAAAAAGAGACACTTGACCTGTAGGAAACAAAGCTCTGCTAAATCCAAGAGGTAAACACAGATGTTGTGTTAAAAATTAAAGAGTTCTACAGATCCAAATTATGGACAGGCTCTTCACAAGCACTCTTAATTCTCAAATTCCAGTATAGTGACCATAGCCATGGAGTGGTTCTGGAAACCTCTTCACCCTTGCTAATAAGGAAGGGTAAGAGCAACTCTTCCATTCTACAACTGCTCAGAGTTTGCATTTGAGTTGTAGACAGGAAAGAGGAAAACAAAGCAGAAGAAAACACAGGACATCTAAATCATACCCATCTCTGAATGACAAGGACAAAAGGCAGACAGTGAAAGAGGATATCTTTTAACAAAAAACTCTCAATTTAAGTGCATTTGGTCCAGACTGATGCAGAGGATGCCTTCCATGTCTTACCTGCTCCATGGAATAAAAGATTTTGGCCCTAGAAGCCTTTTAATTCACAAATTTTTATCAACATTGCTGCAGTCTAAGAGCAGCTCAGGTCAACTGTGACTGAAGCTATGTGGCTTTCAGCTACCCTTCAGCAGTTGTGCTGCCACAAGTTTCTGTGAGTGGGAGAGGTTTATCTTTAGCACCGACAGGAGCCCAAGACATTCTTGGAAAAGGATGGCTACTCACTATCTCATAAACCCTTGTTTCTCTGCATGCCTTGACCTCATGAGCTTCCTCTGTGAAACACCTAAAGGTCTCTCAGTTCTTTTCTAATACAGAACTCCAGAGCAGCGGGAAACATGCAGACAACACAATCCACTGCAATATAAAGCAGCCATACAACATTATCACTGTGCACTACCTAGATGAAGCTATCATTGACTTAAAAATAATATAAAGAGAAACAGAATATACACAAATTCTAGGCAGATATGTTCTCACTAAAAGCAAGTGGAAGTAAACTGGCAACCTTGTTATTTGCACGAACACTGACAGAACTCAGCTCCTGGGAATTGCTGAGAAAACGGCACTCAGCCTTTTCCTTGATCAGAAAATAAAACACTCCATGTGCCAGTGAATGATTTCACATTGTGGACACAGCCAGTGCCTGTACCGCAGACAGACCCTTGGTTGACCTTATTGGTTCCTGGAGCACAGGCCTGGGTCTCAGCACCTTCTTGACAGGCAGTTCTTTGCTCTCAGAACTCACTGCCCACGCAGGCTGGGAGGCAATGGCGACAGGAGGAGGCAAAGAGCTCCAGGTCCCCTTGGGATCAGCGTCTCACACTCCCAACTGTGTATGTTCTCTGGTCTCTCCTTACAAATGCAAACTGCAAAAGCATAATTACCCTTCAGCCCAACAAACACAACCGTAGCAACCACAGATGACCATTAACTGTAGAGAGCATGCAGAGTTTCTACACTCTGTGGTGAGCACAGAAATTCTGTGCTGGCACTACTGGTTTTGGTGCTCCACAAGGAAGCAACTTCTACTCAGCGACCCACCCTGGATTTCATCAACAACCGTTACTTGACTTAGTGGATTCTGCTTCTCTTGTACTAAATTACATCTTCATGGTTGCTCAAGTAAAAGGAGTTTCACAGCTTTTTAACTTTGGAGGCAAGAAAAAGGGAAAATTATAGGCCGGACATTTATTGGGTGTTTGCACTGTGCAGATTAGATATCAGTAACCCTAGATTAAAAGCTTCAGTGTTGTTAACACTCAAATTTACAGTTTCTCATTATGTCAACTGACACAAAACATCATACTTCAATATATCCAGGAGCTCTCCTGACTTTTGTCCTCTTACTTTTCTGAAAAAGTAAAATCAGGACAGAGAATTCAAAAGGAAAAAATTAAAAAGTAAATTAACATCCAACCTCCCTGCCTTCCCCCCAGAATAATCCCAGATTAGACTAGCAAAACAGAATCTCATCAGGTGCAGGTGTTCTTCCTTTTATTTCCTGGCACAGAAGCACAAAGCAGACAATGACACCCAGGAAAGACTCTCATTTCATATGCATGAGACAGATATGCACTTCCACTGAGACTTATACATGAATAAGAATCTTGTTTACTCCCAACCACAGACAAGTCTGTAATTAATTTCTTTTAACTTTTGCGACTCTGCCTTACACCGGGAAACAGGGTTGTGCAGTATAATGCACTAGGCCAGGAGAATATTAAACAGTCTTGCATGACCAATTAAAGTCAACTCTACGTATGCCCTCTCCGCAAACTACCTGTAAATCTTACAGTTTATAGGCAAGACCAGGTTAAACTGAAAAGCCGTCCACTTCCAACACGGACAGATTGCCTTATTCACCCTTGAGTTTGACTTCAATAAGACTTCCATTTCTCTACTGTTTGTCACTCAAAAGCATTTCATCAAGACTGCTATTTGTCTGTACAGTCTGTGTAAGTCTGCATAGACTACTTTTGTATTTTGCTCAAACATTTACCACCTGCAGAAACAGAGTGCCCTCTAGCTCTGATCAGACTCGAAGAGAATTTTCCTAAGGCTCTGTCTCAAAGTCCAGCACTGAGAACCACAGGAGACAGCTAGAGCACTCTGTTACCTCTGCTCTTACCTGTCCTGGGGTCAAACAGCTGGTTGGCCTCCAAATCCGTGAAAGTGCTGAAGCAAATGGGGCATTTAAAAGAGGCGCGATTGGTGGAGTCCCTCTCGTCGGTCTCGATCCTCCGGCGCATGTGGTCCAGCTTGTACTTGACCACGTTGACCAGCAGGCGGTAGTTGATGAAGTAATAGTTATGGCGCGTGGTTTTGCCGTCAGGAGCCGTCTCGACCCTCATCCGGCATTTGATGAACTTGTCACCCTTGAGGGTGTTGAGGACAGCCCTCAGCTGCTTCCTGTCAAACTTCAGGAGCTCTAGCATGTCCTCCTCCTTCACGCAGGGGTTCCTGATGAGGATGTCCAGAGCCAGAGCATGCTCAATGCCATAAAAGCCACGCACCACATATTTGGCAAGGCGTTTGAGAGCTGCTGGGACCTCCGTGAGGACGTCTGGGTCAGTCAT
The DNA here is from genome assembly GCA_013400735.1 of Pomatostomus ruficeps. Taxonomy (NCBI): domain Eukaryota; kingdom Metazoa; phylum Chordata; class Aves; order Passeriformes; family Timaliidae; genus Pomatostomus; species Pomatostomus ruficeps. The sequence continues at coordinate 101,535 of VYZT01022257.1, forward strand.
AGCAGGTTCAGATCTTGAGCTTCATGTATACTGCAATGAAAAAGAGGCAGACGGATTCTTAGCTAGTCTTCTAACTTCCAAAGTCTTTACTTATCTTACAAACTGCTTCAGCTGTATTCTTAAAAGAGCAAATACGTCCTTACAAAGGACTGAGCCTTCATTTAAAGTCCCACATTCAGATCTCAAAAGCCCATGAATAATATAGCATAACAAATGAAGCAAAAATCAAGACATACCAAACATGAAGTGATGATGTGTTTAAAAAAGAAGAAAGTATTCCATGAAGTATCCTTTGAGTTACTTACCACCACTTACCAGGCTGTCTGTGACAAAAAAATCATTTCTATGTACTGTATTTTTACTTCATTTTTCTTCATCATCAAATGGCACAAACGGTCATGACTATTAAAAGCTTCTGTGACATACATGGCAACATATATAGATCACATGCAAGGAATCCCTCACATCATCACCCCTGCCAGATTTAACTCTCAGACAACAGCAGTGATTCAAGGTAAGAACAAAGGATTAGAGGTGCTTTTGAAATACCCATTCAGAAGGCTGCACTTCGAGCTAGCATCAAGTAAGACCCTGAATTATCTTTTTTCAGTATGAGTTTTCTGTGCTAGTTTAGGACATCAGTAACCATTTCTTAAGCAAAAGGTTCCTTTCACTAAACAAACTCCCCACACCATAATTTCTGGCTTGATCATCATTGCTACGCAATTTTTATCTGTGAACTAATATAATAAATTGCAAAACTTGGCCAATCTCAATTTTCACTTCCCTTAGGTGTTTCACACACTGTACATGTATCTCCACAGTATTCAAGCCTATCAAATAAAGGAAAGCAGAAAGTGACAGCAAAAGAAAGGATCTGGATGAGTATCAGGAGTATCCACTATCATAAATCCTGTGATAGGCCTTTTGACAAACACCATTACACAACTTTAGTACACTCTCCACACTGAGATGTCCCCCTGAGATCACCAACTCTATGTAACCAAGCAGCTGTTGATTCACTTCCATCAGCTAAGACTTCTCAAAAATCTGTGATCATTTATCACAGCAGCCTCCTTGGATTTTTTTTTTTCTTATGAGAAACAGTGCCCTTTCAAAAAAGTGTAACATTACCCACTGAAGCTTTACTCCTCTTCCACCCCTACCCACCTCTGCCACTGAGGAGAGATGTTCCTCTCAAAGCTTATGGCCAGTGCAACTGCAAAGCAATTAGGCTGTAGAATGTGAAGCTTCACAGCATGTAAATTAAGATCATCCTGTCTTTTCTGCCTGTTTGATAAGAAAAACACCACCGTTCGTGTTTTTCTTTTAAAATGCTTCCCTGCTTGAGCTTTTCTTTTCCCCTAACCTAGGGCCAAATGGTATTCACAGTGCTCAGATTGAAATTAACCGAACATTTGTTGACTGCTGGTGTGCAGGTTGAAAATAGCTTACAGAAAACAATGCCTGGATGTCCAGCTACAGCTTCCCTTTAAGGAAATTCAATTAAACTACGTCCATCACACCACAAATTAATCATGAAACAAATACTTCTAGAGTCAGTCAGCATGCCAGATACACTGTGATTTATCTCACACAAAGGAGAGTTTTATGGAGCTTTGCATTGAAGGTTAAAGTGTTAGCAATAAAGGATGCCCCATAAAGAGTTAGCCATGCAGTATTTTGGAATATCTAAGTCAGATCAAATCTAAATACTGTCACAGGATATTGTCCTTAAAGATCAACTTCATTCTGTTGGTATTTTTTCAGTCTTTCAGTCACATAAAGATAAATCTTGGTTTTGACTGTAGCTGTCAGCAACATACCGACACTATAAAACAATGTCAATGCAGAAGCTGGAGGGAAGCCTTGATTTATTCAAATTGATTAAATCTTATTCAAAGTTAAAGCACAGTACAGAATGAATGTAAAGATCAATTTTAAATAAAACCTGGCACCCCAAGAGATTTAAAAAGTCAAATTTTTAAAGTCAAAAGCTTTTTAAGTGCTGATCTGAAGAGCAGACAACCTTCTCTCCACAACAATCCACCCTCCCTAAAACTTCCTTGCAGAAAAACTTGGTGATGCAACTTGCATGGGGCACAGTGACCTTCAAAACATCAGCAGAAATATAAAAAAGGAGAAAAGTGCTTTGAAATAAGCACATCTCACTCTGGATACCTCATCTGAGAGCTGACAGAAAGCACTTTCTCTGCACTGACAAGACAGCTGCTGATTTCCACAGACGCTTTCAAAACAGGTTTACAGTACAATTTCCTGAATAAGGCACTCAAACAGCTTAAACAGAGACCTACAAGGGGCCAGTAAATAAAACCAACTCTAAGAGTTTTCTGCCAGAGTCAGAGATTTAATAATATTTCTTAGTGTCAATCACTAGAAAATATTCTTTTTCATCTAGTGTCAATCACTAGAAAATGCTCTTTTTAATCTAGTGGGACTAGGAGTTTTAACAGAATTTCTTCTCCTCTGCGGGAGATTTTGAGTGATGTCCAAATCTTCCATGACCTCAGGTAACAGAGGGCATCTTGACTGGTTTTCTTTCAGGTGGGGATATATGGAAATACAAGCATTCTGAAAACACCAGAAACCATTCTTTCCTATTATCCTCCATTTCAAAAAGTGGATTAACACAGGTTTAAGTTCTAAATCCTGCAGAAGACAGCCTTTGGGTGAAACAAACAACTGACTAGTGCCATCTTGGAGGAAAAAAAGAAAAAAAAAAGGCAAGTGCATACCACTGCCAGATCTCACCAGGCCAAGCTGATGTGTGGCCCATGAAGAATCCAAGGCTTTTAATCCCTAAACTGCAAATTCTTACCATCTTTCACCAGGCAAAAGACACTTATGCAGTTTACAAAACTCAAAACCAGGGAACTTTACCATTGCATCCTTGAGCAATGATTTCACCTTCCCCTGAAAGAGTAAGTCAACCCTGAATTAATTACATGTGCAAAGAAATATGATAACAGCTTTCAACAAGGTTTTAATGGACATGCATCTGTTTCATAATAATGTCTGAACTGACCTTAATAATTTATGAACATCAAGGAACATTTTCAGGGGAAAAAAAAACCAAAAAAAACCAATGGCCAAGATACTCGGCTATGCCAGTAAGCACCTACAGCATCAATAATAAGGCACACTGGACAGAATCATATTCCAAAACAGCCAAAAGAAAAGTTTCCAAATTTAAACATGGACTTTATTAAAAGAGACAGTTGTTGGGGAATTGTTCTGGGTAATTATGTGAATACAATTCACTATTATGGGTACAGGAAGAAAGCAGACCTGTCTGCATTAACACAGTAGGACAGCAAACCTAAATACACATCTGTTGGGTTTTTTAAATTGCTGTAATTGAAAGAATTAATATTGATGTGTCTATAAAAGGCAACACTGAAAAAGAAAACTTACAGTTACACAACACAATCAGATCTGTTGGGTGAAGGAAATTAGGGTACATTCTGCAAGACTGTACCTCAGGCTGAGTAAAATGTAAGAGGCCTTCAGCATAACCAGAGAGGCCAGAGAGGAAGTCAGGGGGAGCACAAGCAACTGCAAAAAAACCATTCACTATGATGGGATCAAAGACCACATAGAAGCCAGAAATGGAACTAGGCAAACACCTCCACTTTCAGGACTTTTCTGATGCAACATCCAAGCAACTGAACTCTTCTTCTCCACATACAAGTTCCAGAGTTTTCAATTTCAATGAACTCTAACAGGAACTGTGCTCAAGAAATGAGATCTGATTTTCTTCCTGCTTTTCCTGACTAAAACTGAGACAAAAAGTGCTAGAAAGGTGATAACCTAGAAGCCACAATATAGATAAAACTGGTAGTAGAAAATATGAAAACCTGCATCAGCCAGTGAATTAATATGAATTTTTATCCAATACTGCAACTGTAGATCATCCTGTTTCAACATGTAACTTTTGAGATATTCATCTTACCCAGAAAATGTAATATTCTCACTACTGATATATTTGACAAAGAATCTTTAAAAGTAGGATCTTAAGAAAGGAAATAGATTGCTCTTCAGACTCATATAGATATACAAACCCTTCATAACACCCCAGATCTCCTTTGGAGAAAAACTTGGGAGTTGCAGGTTTGGCTGTGAACCTAGGCTATCAGATACACTGTTAACACTTACACAGGTGCTTCCCATTTTTCCCCACACTTACTTAGTGCTCTTTTTCACTAAATCTTTGAAACCAGCTTTTGCTGATTTATTTGGAAAATGTTTCTGCAAGCTTCTGACACAAGGTTTTTAACAAAGGGGCAAAAAAAAGTTACTTGCTTACACTGACATAGTTTCTTCAGGTAAAATCAAAGTCAGGTTATAATAAGAGAATCTCCTCACCTGTAAATGTGGCAGGCAAAGCAGGCTTCCCTGAGCCAGTGCATGCCATATCCTGCTACAGCTGTCACTTGCAAACACCAGATCCCAGCTTTGTAGTCTCTCACTCTAACCAGATTAAAAAATCTGCCTTTCAGAAGATGATGAAGTTAAGCTAAGAGAAGCAATTCTGAATCTTCTTGAGAATAGCGAGGGAAAATTCAGAACTACAGTGGGAGAACATGCCATCAAGATTTCCAATGTCTGCACAATGCAACCTCAGACACTACCCATCCTTTCCAGAAAAGGGCACAGAATCTTCCACTTTCAAGTCTTGTTCTTCCTTGCTTTTCTCTGTAGTGAGCCCAGAACTGTCTTTATCCCACATCAGTTGCAAAGCCAAAGTCTTCTGGCATTTTATCAAGAGCTTACTAAGTCTCATTCCCTGGAGAGTTCAAGAACACTGCTGCTAAGCCTTCCTCCTGCACCACATCTTGATGAGAAATGCTATATTTTCATTGCAAGACCTGCCTTGAAGTATTAGGGCAGAAAAGAATAATCTGCTTTCACTGAAATCCCATCTTCTTGGCTTTCCATAAACTGAAACCAGGAGGCCACAGGTTTCAAAGTGTTTTCTTCACTCAGGATGAAAGGTTGTGCTGCAGCTGCACACACAAAGGCTGAGGGGCCTGGCTAAAATTACGGGCCAGATGTGATAAGGTCTGGCCACACCAGGCAGAAATTGAACAATGCAGGCTCAGGATGTAATTCTCAACCACTTTTATAATCTTAGCCCATTACAAACAATAGCAAGGTGTCAGGAAATTAAAGGACCACCTGTTTGTGTGTATACTAATGAATGAAATTTCCTGTTGCAGCTTAAGTCAAATTACATCTTCCATTCCAGAAGTCTTTATTTTCCTTCCTTGCCTTTTGCCACAAGCCCCACCCTTCTGTCCTAATTCTGACAGTTCACTATTCATGTAGCAATGTGAATCAAGTTGAAAAAATGTGAAAAACCAACATGCTAAAATAAAAAAAGTGGCACATTTCTGAGAGGGCAAAGGGGAACAGTTCAAGAGTTCAGTCACGTTACCAGACTAGAGGCAACACAAAACAGAGAGCAGAATCAATGGCTAAGGATGCAGATGAGTGAGCTTTCCCCTCGTGGTGGCAAAATTGACTCAACTGTAATGTGAAGCCACTGGAAGATTTTAGCTATGGACACCAGAACCTCTTACAATTTACACTCCGATCTGAATATACCAGGAGAATATGTGTTATTTTGGAGATGTGTAAGCATTGGCCATGACCTAAAGGAGTTGTAAGATTTGGGGGATTTGTTTAAAGGGAAGAAATTATCATTTCTCTCACATATCAAGCCTAGGAAGTCATAATTACAGTGAGGCACTGTGGGCTTAACCCCAGCATTCCTTTCCGAGTTTCTGACAGGAAAGAAGCAGTAACTGCTTATCACATTATGGATTCAAAAAGACCTGGAATATCACACTTCTCATCATGGTAGATGATATAACATTGTCTTTTGGAAATTCCAGAAAGACAATGAAAAATTATGGAAGTATTGGGTTCAGTACACTTTTAGTGCATCACAGAGCAAGCATGTATATACTGTGGATATAAGCAATAAAGAAACAAAGAAACTAAGTAACAAGACACCAGATTAGCTTTAATTAACATAAGTTTCTTGTTTAGAAGAATCCCCTGAAGCATCCTGTGACAAAGTGAGCTGTATCTCACAGGAAGTGGAAGGCAGGAATGCAATTCCCATCATGCCACATTCCTGCCAGAACGGCATATGCTCCTCTGCCAGGCACATGGCTCTGCCCTCACTCATGCCAGCTCTGGCACTCACAACAGCCTCCTGTGTGCCGAACTGATCACTTAAAGGTAGAAAAATACATTTCCTTTTTTTTTTTTTTTTTCTCCTTTTTGCTGTTTTTCAACAGTTTAATAAGGTGGAGAAGTCTGAGAAGCAACAGAACCAGGAGGTAAGAGTGGATGCCACTGCACTGGAAAAGATGGAAGAAAAAACTCCACCTTTTGTGGAAGAAAAATATGAAGCCACCTACACTTCATGAAAATGCGCCTTAGCTGTGCATGGCTGAACACCCTTTTCAGAATGCTGATCTTCCTTGTTCATTCTGAGCCTCTTAGAGTGGCACAAGCCTGATAGCTGGACCCATTTAACAACAGCTCGGTGCCACTATGAGATGTGATCTCCTCCTGCTTCTCAGGGAACCAGCACGCTCCTGAGGCCAGAAGAAAAGTAATAGACAAAAAAACCCCCACAAAACAACCAAAAAGTAGAAGAAAAAAATCCCCACAAACCTCACCTTGCTGACCTGGAAAAGTGAATGGTTACACTGCTGGCTGGTTGGCTCAAACCTGGCAAACAGGAAGGAGCTCGCTTTGCCAGTCAGCTACTCCTCAGATAACCCTGCTTCTCCCTTCAAATCACAATACACAGACCTCCTGGACTGTAACAGCAAACTAAGCTTTACCGCCAGTCAGAGCAGACAATCCCTATGCCGTCTGCACAGCTTCCCATTCCCTACCCACTTTTATGTGCTGAGGTTTGAACATCGGACTGTGTAGGTTTCCGTTGGCCAACAGGTCAGCAGCACCTCTTAAAAAAAATTTTTAAAAAAAGAAAAAAAGACAAAACAAAACAAAGAAGAAGCCTCGACGAACACCGCAGGAGGAACGGCAGACGGTGGGAAGGAGGCAAGGCGAGGAAGGGGCCCAGACGGGCACAACGTGCGGGGAGCACGGGCCCCGCGGGCCGCTCTGCGGCACCCAAGCGCCGGGCCGGGGGCCTCCGCGGGCCGCAGGCATCACCCCNCCAGAGCTAAGCCAATCAGAAGTGAGAACAGCCCTGGCCTCTCGAGCAGACAGCCAATAGGCTGAGAGAGGCGGCAAGAACGCGAGCCGCGATTGGCGGGGGGCCCGGCGGCCGGGGGGTGTTG
>VYZT01022257.1:108889-126917 GCA_013400735.1 Pomatostomus ruficeps
GTCCGGGCGTTGTTGCCAGGCAGGGTAAAGATGGCGGCTCTGGACAGGGTCAAGGTGCTGGTGCTGGGCGACTCCGGTGAGTCCGTGTTCCCAGGCCGTGTGTCCTGGGGCCGCTCCTTGGGGATCTGCTCCTTGTCTCCCTCCCCATTACCCCCTGAGGGGCTGGGACCGCCGGCGTTCACTCAGTGCTGCTCCCGGCCTCGCCACGTGTAATCCTGGCACCGCCTCCCAGGAGTTGTTCTCTCTCTGTGTGCTTGCAGGTGTCGGAAAATCGTCGCTCGTTCACCTGTTGTGCCACAACCAGGTGCTGGGAAACCCGTCCTGGACAGTGGGCTGCTCCGTGGATGTGCGAGTAGGTGACGTGCACAGCCTCTTGGTGGCCCTGAGCCTGACGTGTAAGGGAAGGGCCTTGGCTTTTTATTTTAATCACTTACCGCCCCAGAAAGAAGTGTACTTTAATCTTGTGTTTTGCTGAGGGCTTAATCTTCTGATGCAAGTAGCGTCAAATGTGAGCCAAGCGCTTGTGTAAGCAAGTTTTGACTTTCCGAGGTTGTCACAACCAGACAAGACATTTGTCACTCGTACCTCTGCTCCCTGTTGCAGTGGCCACTGGCGTGTCACAAGTCACAGGGTGGCCAGTTCCTTGAGAAACAGGCAAGGCACAGCCAAATTGTCAGCCAAACAAAGTGGGGAAAAGCAGTGTGCTTGTTTAGGTTATGGGTACACAGGGAAGCTCTGGGTGATATTCATGAGCTGGAAAAACAAATTAAAATTTAGGGCCTGACATGCTTCAGTGCTCTTAGACCTGGGTGAAGAAATTAACAGGAGAAATTCATTGTTGAGTCCTGGACACCAGGAATACAGAATTTATAAACCACAAAGACGTTATAGAAAGCAGAGATGAAGAAGAATCTAACAAAGACAATTACTGAGACTCTCCCTATCTGGGAAAAAAATAATAAAAAGGCTGAAAATATGGGCTACTTAGCATGAGACGTGAGAAATCAATAACCAATAGAAGATAGAATACTAATTAATGAGAGAACTGCCTAAGTTGTAAGCCAGTGAGCACAAATTCCTTTATTTGCTAAAATGTATAAATAGATACAAGTTTTGAAGACTGATATACATGTTTGGTGAAGTGTGACTCAGGTACCTCAGTGCTGAATAAAGTAGTGTTGATTTTCTAACCTAACTGGTTTAGGGAGTTTATTTCCCGATTTTTGGTGACAATTGTGACCATGGGGTTGCTTCTCCTCCTGGCTAGTTGCTGCAGGACCTGCTGTGGGAGGAATGAGGATGTTCATCCAGCAGTTCTTTGGCCCAGCCTACAGCTCTCATGGGACATTGATAAATGCTTTTTTTCCTTCATCACTCTTTGCTGCATTCTCCTTGAAATGTATTGCGCTAGGTTAAGAATGTATTTCCAAAATTTGAGGACAGGAACATGACAGTCCTGTTTGACTGTGGAGCAAAACTACCCAGCAGATCCGAGGGCAAAAGGTGTTGATTAATTCAGTTGAGATATCAGAATTTGGAGAGGAAAAAGGTGTGGTCAGTTGGAATCCAGGTCTGTCACCTGTGTTAATATTCTTGCAGTGCTGCCGTGTGGGTTTTAACAACTGTGAGAAGTCAAGACCTTAATTTTTCCATTTGCTTTAGTAAAATGCTATGTCCAAGCACATCATGAGATGTAGGTTTGTTAATACGGAGATGCAAAGGATGCTCCCTGTTTACTCACCAGGCTCCATCTCATATGAGAGCTGTGGTATCCAATGGCTGCTCCTGGACTCGTTCCATCTCTCTTCCACTTGAGAGGTTTGAAATGGTGTCAGCATGAGAATTTCCAAATTTCTATCCAAGTGCAATAATCCTTCCAGCTGAAGGTGTGTCATGTGCATTAACTCCTGTGAGTTGGTGCTGTGGTTATGTGCGATGTGAATTTTTCATCAGATCCATGACTACAAAGAAGGGACTCCAGAAGAGAAGACCTATTACATTGAGCTGTGGGACGTTGGAGGTTCCGTGGGTAGTGCCACCAGTGTGAAAAGCACACGAGCAGTGTTCTATAATTTGCTGAATGGTAAGTTTGCTTGGTGTAAATATGGTTTTACTACTGTTTCTTTTAGGAGCTGTCTCTTGCATCTGGGGCAGAGTTCCATGTAGCCTGGATGAGGGCTACATTGTTGTTTTTTTCTGATTCATACGGGAAAAAATCCTGATACAATTTGTAGGCAGAATTTTATGGGTTCAGTTGTGAATGTATTTCATGCAAACCTGTGCAGATGAGCTTCATCAGCCTTTCCCTTCAGTCTTGTGCAGCTGGCACAGCAGGGAGTCTTTGAAGGTGCAGTGGTATCCCTTCCAGCTACACTTGCAGACATAAAGGTTGCCTTCACCTTTCTGGGCCTGATATACTGCAGAAACGTGATGTATATTTTCTTGTCTGTTCAGCTGTAGAATGTACAGCAGAGAAATTATTATTTCAGTTTTTATGAACTTTGATAGTTGCATCCTACCGTGGCAAATTTGAACTGTCTCCCATAAAATTGCCATATGCTGATAACCATCTTGCCTCTGCTCATTTAGCTTACCAGCTTATTTTTAAGAGTCGGATCTTGCAACTTGCTGCATATATAGAAAGTAGTATTTTATGCCTTCTGTTGAGATATTGTCTTAAAGGCCCTGCAGTTCATCTGTGCCTCTGATAAGAGCAAATAAGAGATTATAAACATAACAGTGCAGTATTTCAGTTGTTACTTTTTGCCATCCCAGGATAGTTCACTAAAAATAGATGTGTATCAGACTAACAACTGCATCTGAAAATCTGGCTCAAATGTACTGTTTGATTTTCTTTGCTTGTTCCCACTCCTTTGAAGGCCTTTTAATAACATGTTAAACCACACAAAAACATTTTTGGTCTGTGATAAACTAGTTATTTCTTCTTCCTTTCTCAGGGGGAAAACTGTGTTGGGTACCTCTTGCTTATATTGTTAACCAGACCTCTGTAAATAAGGCTTGACTTGTGCCCTCAAAGCAAGCCTCTTTGGTATAGGAAAAAAAATTTATTTCTTTTTGATACCAAATCCACAGTGTGCCAGTGAGTGTGGGTCAGACTTGGAAATATCTTAGAACAGCCCATTAGGAAATGAAATCTTGGGCTCATGCAATTATAATTGATGACATTAAAATAGAGTTATTTATCTCCACTGCCTAAAAGATATTAATTAGACAGCTTGCATATGAAAACTGTTGACTTTGGTAGTTAACCTTGGGTCTTGTTTCTTTCATTAGATTAATTTCTCCATTAGAGCTTGTCTCACAAATTGCCTCTGTTTTACTTGATTTAAGAAGAGAAGATGAATGCATTCCTTCTGCCTGACTGCTTGTATTTCTGGGCTTGCAGTGATCTGAAAACCAGTTAATGTTTGGTTGTGGCAGCACCTGTGCAGGCTGCTGGGTTGTTGACAAGGCTGGGTACAGTTTGTTTTTGGATTATCCACAGATCTTCTGCTTTGCTGACCGTCCACCTGGGGTGGGGACTGTGATAGCTGAGGACAGTGACTGGGCAGTAAGGATTTGGCTTGCAAACCTTAATGTGGGAGAAACATTTCCTTGAGTAGTCATTGGCCCTGCCTGCTCTTTTTGGATGTTGACAGAGTCTGTTTTTGCTGGTTCAGCTAACTGCAGGTTTGAGGTGAAGCACATAGGGGAACTGACCAATCAAAAACATAACTGAGGCAGAATATCTGGAAGTGGAGAGTGTTTCTCACAGGTTGTGCAGCAGTGCTTCTGGATCTGTTGCTGTAGGCCAAGTTATGTCATATCAGGCATTTTCTCCCTATGATGGGGGTGGACATGCAGTAGAGTTGCCTTTTTATACTGAGATAAATGCTTTGAAATAGGGCTATGGCTGTGATATGCTGGGAACTCTCGTGAGAAAGTCTGCACAGTCATGTGGGGTAGCGGAAAATGTTTGTGGAAATGTGGTTTTTTCATAGTGTGTACAGTGGGTGGCACCCCTGGGAGTTAAGGTGAAAGACTAAATTAGTAAGTTTTTTCCACCTATAGGCTGTGAAGTGTTTTGAGAATGAATGCTGATGCAGATAAGGGGTATCATTCCATTTTGTCCTTGAACTGATGATAGTTTGAAGTCTGGAGGAAGTGGGAACATTCCACATATTGCAGAAGGTGTGAATAAATAGAAGAAATTTGCTAGCAGGAGTTGGTAATTGAGTTCGGAACTGTGGTTATCAGAAGTGGGAGTCTGTTAATAGCACAGCTAGGAAGTTTGACTCTGTCTCAAAATTTACATTTTGTTGGTAATGAAAAACGCTAGAAATTTAAGTACAAGAAATCTTATTAATTCTTGCTTCTACCAGCCATTTAATGGACTATGAAATTTTATCAGTATCTGTTTCCCTTTTGGATACCTCCCCAAGTATATAGCATTAATTCTAGAAAATACAGGAAAGCAATAGTTCTCGCTGACCTCTTTTGAAACAAAGAAAAAGCCTTTAGACTTTATAGATGGTGTGACAAGAAATAATTATGTTTACCAGTTAGGTAAAACAGGGAAAGGCTAAGTTTTCTGCTGCAGTAATACAGAGTTTCAGTATCACGAGAAGCAGACAGAATCAGTGAATGCCTGTGATCCTTTTGCAGATTAAACCCTGAGGTGGCTGTTTGTTTCCTGCCTTCATGTGATTTTTCTCTTAGCTCTTATCCAATTCTTGATAAGCAGCTTTAAAAAGCCTGTTGCATCCTGATATTTTCAGCCTTACTTATTCACTGTAATTGAACCGGTTATACGTCCCTTACTTCATTCTCAGATATCTGGGAACCTGCAGGTGTCATTTTGGTAAGATAAGGAAGAGAATATGTATCATTAAATAGCATCTTGCTGTCTTGTCTTTCACTCTAGGGATAATTTTAGTGCATGACTTAACCAACAAGAAATCATCCCAGAATTTGTATCGCTGGTCTTTGGAAGCACTCAACAGAGATGTTGCTCCAACAGGAGTTCTCGTGACAAATGGGTGAGTGAAAAACATACATGCAGGGTTCAGACACAGTAATTCTAAGCTATTGTAGAAGTCTTTGTTCATCTCTAAGGCTACTTGGTCTCCACAGGAAAGTAGATGTGGTTAGACTTGGAAGAAAGAAAGGAAAGAAAGAAATGGGTACTATCAAAGAAAGTTGATTGTTCTTTTTGTTTTCTACTTCCAATCAGGCCATTCTGACAGCGGATTCCCAAAATGGGTGGCAGAGACCTTGCTTTAAGGGAAAAGATGTTTACTGCATCCTTTATTTGTCAGAGGCCTCTGTGACAGTGGGTCCAGTCCCTGATACCTGAAGATTTCTTTGTACTGAGAGGTGCCATTATACAGGAAATGTCATGGGATGTTGTGTCTGGGCCAAGAGTCTTTCCCTCCATGCACCAAGACTGAGGAAGTTCATTTAATAGATTTCTGGTTTGGGTGATGGAATTATTTTTGGATCGCAGCTAAAAGAGCTTAGAAAACTCTGCTTAAACAGCATGTTCATAATTAGCTCTCCAACACCTTGTCAAGAATTCTTCCTGTACCTCTGTGCTCCTGTCATCCATCTGGTAAAAAATGGTTTCTAAACCTCACACATGAGCAGGAAAGGTCATAATAATAATGAGGAGGAGATTGTGGGGAAACAATATCAGTAGTTTATCTGTCTGTTCTGGTACACAGGTGTTTCTGTAAAAACGTAGGAGATGGGAAAGAGGATTTGCATTGTACAAACTGCAGAATTCTCCAGTGTTTCCACAGACAGGTTCTTCACAATTATTTTAATTTTCAAAAGTTTAACTTCTGTCAAGGACAGATGTTCAGCCACTAGCAATTGCTTGCTCAAGTTGTTGCTACTGGTTGTAAAATAACTTTCTAGAAAGCTTGGTTTAGGCAAAAATGTCAGACCGGTGATTATCCTAGCTAAGGAGAATGATTGAAGCTGGATTCCTGTGCAGTGACTTAGATGCAGAAGCCCTTCCTTAATTTACAGCTGCTGCACGTTCTCACTTAGATAAATAGGCCATTAGTAAATAAATTACTGTTCTTTGAAAGGCACAGGGGAGGTGATGTTGTCCCTCTCCCCACTTACATGGCCATCACCTCATTCAGGATTGTATTTGATTCCCTCATCAGTGACTATGACCGTGAACAGTTCGCTGATAACCAGATCCCACTCCTGGTAATAGGAACTAAGCTGGATCAGATCCCAGAAACTAAGAGGAATGAAGTTTTGACCAGAACAGCTTTCTTGGCTGAGGATTTCAATGCTGAAGAGATAAACTTGGTTAGTATCCTTGTCATCAGTGTTGTTTTTCTTTTATATGGGAGTGAGTTACAATTTTTAGTAAGTAAAGATGTTGTGATAAAAATTTGGCTTATAGAGATTTTTTCAGTAGTGCCAGTCATTCACAATTTTGGTTGGCTGCATCCCTTGCTTGATGAAATGGATATCTTTGTTTCACTATGGGGAGATGTAAAAGGTGTTAGATAAGGTCACTGAAGCTTAGAATTCATGGCTGGGAGTTAAATTTTCTTTTCCCTGTTCATAGCTCTGACATAGGCTGTCTTTGAATGAAACATGAAAATGGCTTTATTTAGATATATGAGTATAAAAATATTCATGTGCTGTGTGAATGTTTGCATGCACACTCACAATCTCAGGTGTAGCCTGTACAAATCACTGCCTGACTGTATAGCTGGTGGTGGAAGGAAGATGTGGAACATACAGGGGTTGCTTGGAATGCTGCGGTTAATTCACAGAACAGAAGTTGGTCTTTTCTCTGAAGTGACTGTGGAGCAGAAATCAGCAGATCCATTGTGTTCTCTTGCTGATGGTGTGTGTCAGGGGTATGTTGATTTCCTTGTGTTTGGCTTCCTTGCGCTGTTTGTTGTTGTCTCTTGTGTGTTCTAGGATTGCACCAATCCTCGGTACCTGGCTGCGGGTTCATCCAATGCTGTCAAACTAAGCAGGTTTTTTGATAAGGTAAGTCAGTGAAATGATGTTTTATTACCCTGTGTGTCAAATGCTCTCTGGGATTTGAGCATGACCAACAGTTCCAGCTGCTCCTTTTGTGTTCCAGTCTTTGAGTTGGTTCTAGCCAGGGGCGGGGAGGCCAAAGATTGCTCTGCTTTTGGAGCCCTACAGGAGATAGCTGATCTGCTTGAAGATTTAGTTCCTGCATAGAGCAATGAAAAAGAACTCAAAATGTGCAAAGACACTGCTTATGCATTTGGAGTCATCTGACAGGCCAGAGAGGTTCCAGAATTCTGAGGTAGTACTGTGGGGAGATACAAGACTGATTAGCTCTGTTGATTCTGGTTAAAGCAACCTTTAGGAATTAATAAATTAATTAAGAATACTACTCTCCCTTCCTGAGAAAGAGACCGTTAAGGTCCACTGTGAAAATGACAGAAGGAATGCTCTGGTTTAAGCATCCTTGGGCAAAGATAGCATAGTGGGGCTACTGTGCAGTAGTAGGAACCACTACCCCTGCAGAGAGGGAATGGGAGTAACTGACTCTGAGGCAGGAGACACACAAACCATCACCTCCAGTACCCAGGAGGGCTAACTAAAGTGTGTTGAAGTTGCGGATAATACAGCTTGTCTAAGAACGGCTGGAGCTGGCAACTCCTAGGTATGCTGGAGCAGTGCACTAAATCGATAGGCCTGGAGCAGAGATGTGGGGTCAGACCTTGTCCCAGTTAGCCATGAGTTTCAGTGCTCAGGTGTGAAGTGTTGGTTGGAATCTGAGGTTATGCATGTGCTGAGCAAGCTAACATCATTTTCTGTTGTTCCCA
This sequence comes from Pomatostomus ruficeps, assembly GCA_013400735.1. Classification (NCBI taxonomy): domain Eukaryota; kingdom Metazoa; phylum Chordata; class Aves; order Passeriformes; family Timaliidae; genus Pomatostomus; species Pomatostomus ruficeps. The sequence goes on from VYZT01022257.1 coordinate 116,731, forward strand.
GGTCATAGAGAAGAGATACTTCTTAAGAGATGGCAATCAGGTTTGTGCCTTTTCTTCCTCTTTTGTTTCATTTCTCCCTATGTAATGTGAACTGCTGACACAGTCTTCTTTAAAACATGGGCTTCCTGCAACTTAAATGACAATCTGTGCTGGTAATTGAGTTCTCTACATCTGTGGGAGCACAGCTGTTATGGCCAGACAGAAAAATGGCTGACTTTTGTCAGCTGAAGTATTTGTCTGTGATGTGATTGGCAGTGAAATACTTAAGTATGCTAACACAGTAGAAGTTGGAAGAATGAGGTAAAGTAGGTAAATAGCTCTGTCAGCCTCAGGCTTCTTGGTTGCAGGTTTAGGCCATAGATGGTATCCTGAAAGTCAAGGAAAAGGCTTTTTTTTTGCACAGCTGGAACTAGATTTTATGTTTAATACAGGTAGTTTCCAGAGATTCAGTGGAGCCACAAAAAAATGGCAGTATGATACCAGTTTGTAATTCATTCCTAAAGGACCAAATTAACTGTTTTCAGCACAGTTGGGGAAGTACTAGCAAAATGATTTCTGCTTTGGGCAGGCTAGTTCAACTTTTGTGCCCCCCACATCCCCACGTGCAGTCGACGATGCAGGGAGGAGTGAAGTTGCACATACCATATGTAAAGGTGTTGCAAATTACCATGAAAAGCATCTCTGAAATCACACCTATCCTTAGGCTGTGCTGAAAGCCCCTTGGGGAGATTGGGGAAAAATATATTCTCAAATCACAAAATGCTTCCTTTCTTTGAACACTTTTTTAGTGCCTTTTAAAAATAAATTCACTTTTGCCTCTTTCAGTTCTGCGTGATGCCTTTTTTTCTTCCCCTCTCCTCCCCACGTTCTAGCGAAAGGAAGTTTCTCTTTCATGGGAATAATATCCTAATGCAGAAATGTGCTTGTGTGCTGGTTGTCTTTGATGCATGATGTAAGATTTTTATTTTTATTATTTGATCATATTTAGTGGCAATCCAGGGAGTAACTATACATTCCTTATGGCTCTGTGCCAAAGATTGCAGCCTGCTGATGTCTGTCTACTTCCCTGACAAGAGCTCAAAAGCTTAAAACAAAGCTTAAGTAGCAAACAGTCTTGTTTAAAGAGGCAAAATCCAAATTGGAAATGGAGATTTCAATACAACCTCTTAATGTTATCATTTGAAGTTGCCTACTTAATGTAACTCTTACCAATGTGTTCGTGGGTTTTCTACAATAGGTCACTACGATCACTCGTGTTTTGAGGTATTTCTGTTATAAACTTCTTCAGGATGAAAAGAATGATAAGTTTCAAATTGCTCATAGCTATGACTTCAATCAGATCTCTGATAAATAAATAATTGTTACTCTTAATTAGTGACTTGGATGTAAAAAATGCTAAAGCAGGTAACTTTTTACCTATGGTGCCCACCTACTTTTTGGTTATAATGATTGCATTTTTCCTTTTTAAATTCCCAAAGCAGTTTTTGTGAGGTGAACCTTTGTACAAAATCTACCTGATTTTATCCTTAAGAGATGATTGCTTTTCAGAGATGAATAAAACAGTACCTTAGTGAATACCTTGCATATCTGTTTGAGTTTTGGGCCTGAAAACCCTAAGTAAATTTAATCCGTGGTGTTTTGAGTGGACTTTTATTTTGGGAAAGCTCTTTAGCTCTCTGTTTACCAATGAAGTGTGTAACCTGAGCAATCTACTGCGAGTTGTAGATTATGTTTTCATCCCATACCATCCATACATGCCCATGTTCTCCTGGCGTGATTTGTAGTACTTGGTTGACTCCCTCCATTTTAATAGACTGTATTTCCTGTGAAAGTGTGGAATTGTTTTGGGAGGGTGTGTTTACTGGATCTGCTGTTTCTGCTTGTGTGTAGTGAGTAAGGTGAAAGTTACTCTGGACTGTAACGAAATAATTTTATGATGCCAGTGGGACAGATATGCAGTATTAGAAAGCAGCACATCACTTTCTTTTGGGGATTCACAGATGCATTGGATTGAAAATCTGTCTGAAATACTGTGAAAGCCAGAGAAGGTTCCGATGGGTTCAAGTCGATTTTCTTTGTAAACATCCATTGTCAGTGTGTAAGCAGTGTCTGCAGATGGGCTGCAAAGGCAGGAGTGTGAATCCTTTGTATTGTTGCAGCCATTTCTATTCTGATGGTTTCCTTAAAGCTTTCAGCCATTGATAAAACTGTCCTTTCAACTGCCAGTGAAGTGCTGCTGCCCAGGTTTGAAGGCATAAAGCCTCAACAGCTCTTTGATACAACTTGGTTATACTGTTTTATAGTTTTAAAAATAAATGGAGGAGAAATTCTTGTATGCACTTGAATCTGGGGGGAAATACAGGCTTTGAAATCTGTCATTAACTGAGTTAGGATTGAGGCTTTCAATTTCCCTTGCCAAAAAGCCTTAAGGAGTTCCACAGAACAAATGAGCCATGATGAAGTTGTGCGGTGTTTAATTAGTGGTGCTCCCCTAGCAGTCAGCTGGAGCACTGTGGCCCTGATTCTGGAGATGGCATGGAAGATGTTGCAGTTAGCTTGGTAATGGTGTGGGCTACAGGGAGCTTATGCTGATTCTGACATGACAACTTGTCTTCCCTGCCCCTAGATTCCTGGCTTCCCTGAAAGGAAGAGGTTTGGAGGAGGAACACTGAAGAGCCTTCATTATGATTGAGCACTGAAGAAGTGGAAGATGACTTCTCTGAGTTCCTAATGGCATTCCCATTCCGACTGGATGCTCAAAGACAATAATGCTTCTGTCAAGCAGAGTAAAATGATATTACAGCTGGCTAGCTTGCTGAAGCTTCTGTTGTTGGAAAAAACTTGGGAAAGGTTTTCCGAAAACCTAATCTGAAGCCTAGAGTATTTCTTATGATTGCAGGCCATCTGGATATATGGGAACATCTGGGGAATGTGTGCAATAAGGTGAATGGCTCTCACACTGCTGTGGGAAATTTCATCATCAGAGCACATATATGTGACATCCTTGTCTCCATTGTGGAAAACTTATGGACAGTCTTTGCAATGATTTGCATTCATTTTACCTCTAAAGGAAAGGTGACACTGAGTGGGCCTCTCACTTACTGTTAAGTGACCAAAACAAGTGAGCAAAACATAAGGATGGGTAAGGAGTGGTCTGGAAAGTAATAGAATACCTTCATTACATGAATGGAGTGTTGTCTCACCTAGAGCACACTGTTCATCCCTATTCAAAAGGGGTAAAAGCAATAGGCAAGAAATGAAAAAATATTTGAAGCCTTAAAAAGAAAATTATTAGTAGAAAACAACTGGTGTTAATTCTGCTGCTTAAATTAAAATTGTTTACTTTGGAGAGAGCAAAGTAAATCAGGTTCTCTTGTTTATCTTTTCATAATTGATTGTGGTCTTGTTTTTTATATTAAATTAAAAGGGAATGCATTGAAAACTGATGGGAAGAGTATGTTTTTATACAGTGCTTCTTTGGAACAAATGTGACATGGTCCTACTGAGCCTGAGGACTCAGTGGATTCAGAAAACATGAAATGTAAGAACATCCTCTGAATTAGAATGGATAGAAATTCAGAAGGGATATAAATCTGTGTAAAAAGTAGGAACTGAGCATGATTAGAAGGAGAGTTCTGTGATAGAGATGTTTCCTTTACATAGTTAGCACTAAGGATAAAGGAGGCTTGACCTAGTCTGATCTACTGTACAGGGTCTTGTCTTCCTAAATAGCCCAAGCTTTGCACAGTTTCTCACCTTGCCAGAATTACATGGAATGATAAAAGCCTGATTTATGGCAGTTTCTTCTTTCCACTCCTTTCCTCACAGTCATCTCTAATGGTTAAGCCTCTGGCAAAGGCTAACTAAGAGCTGGAGTTAGATATAAATAGAGATTAATAATAAATGGGGATAGAAGAAAGTCAAATGCTGGTGTGAAATTGACAGGGAGCAGAGTTCTGCAGTCTCTGGATTACCTCTGCCTGCAGCTCTTCTGGCAGCTGCTTGGAAATAAATGGAAAGCTGCCTATTGCCACTAATTAGGCACAAAAGTGACAGCTGGGGGCACCAGTCAAACTTATTAAAAATACGGGTGCTTTGCTTTTCCTTAGGCCATTTCCAGAAAGGTCTGGGAGCAGTTGTAAACATGAGTGCAGTAAGTTTTTAGATGCCCGTGTGAAATAGGTTGTTAGTTTACACTTAGTTTACAACCAGAAAAAACAAGGTACCAAAATATTCACAGTAAAGAACCCATGTCTGAGCTGTGCAGGTCATGACAGCATCAATGTCTGTCTCTGATCCTTTGACAGTGAAAGCTGAAATTGTTTTCTCAAGGTCAGGTGCAATCTTAGGGTAACCAGATCTGGGCTCCCTCAGGTTCCTAAGGAACTGGAGAGCAGACCAAGCAAGCTTTAGTGCTATTTCCTCCTTCACCCTGTGGCATCTTTAGAGTGGCCTAACCCCTTGTTGCAGCTCACCTGCCTGTGTGTTTTAAATAGGCCTCTAGCGCAGAATAAGTATCTTGTTTGTTTAGATCTCAGCAGGTAACCACAATTAGGTATATTTTTTCCTTCTTACGACAAGGTGATGTGTACTGGAGTTGTGCATGTTGATGATGTTACATTTCTTTCTGCAGGAAGTTCCAGCTTCTTGTCAGAACCAGGAGTATGTGAGCAGCTGGAGTTCGTTGCATTGCTTTTTGCACCGTAGCTGTTTCAGCTGCCCAAAAATGGTTCACTTCCAAGTTTAGGGATGTGACACAAGACAACTTAGGTGTGTCACACTTGTTTTACCTTTACCTTTCTTTTCTCTGTGCATGCACACCCCATCCCTGCCCTGGGACCTTTCTGCCTGTCTTGCCTCTCTGCCTATACCTCCATTCTCTGTTTCTCCAGCTCCCTTTCTCACCATTACTATCCCTACTATCCCTCTTTTTCTCCCCATTTGGCCCATCTGTCTGACCCCTCTGTATCACAAGAAGTCACAAAGACTCCTCTTTGTGCTTCCTGCTCTGCTCTCTGGTTTCCCTTTTTTCCCATTTTCCTCTGTTTCTCTCTGCCATGCACTGTCTCTCTTGATGCACCACTGATATTCTATTTCTCTGTTTTCCTTCGTCTCTGGTTCTCTCTCTGGTTTCTATTACAGGTACACACATTTCACATCAAAACATTGTTACCCAGTCCCTTTAAATTCAAGCTACCGTGTGTTATTTTCCAGGCAGAAATATGTGCCCAGGTGCTGTGTACGTACCAGAGGTACCAGTGAAGGTGGCTCGTGCAGGTACATGTGAGATGTGTTGGACCTCGCATGCACACGCAGGTGAAATCTAGAACAAATAAACCAGGAGCCTTCCCTGTTCCCAAGGGGCTTGGCAGAGCTTTCTGGTTGATCTATGACCACTTTGAGGACTGGGGGGGTGGTTAGAATGAATATGAATATGTCCTTAACATGGAAAATTTAGCAAAGATGCTGCTGGCTTGTTAAGCATGTGAAACCTATCCAGTAATGGGATTTTGGGTGCAACCTTAATACAAATTTTCATTATTGATTATATTTACAGAGACGACTGCAATATGCTGCATTTGTCACAAATGAGAGATGAACTGCTGTGTCGTAGCCTGCAGTCAGTATCAGTCAGCTATGGTGAAGTCAGGGTTTGGGTTCTCATTTCTCAGTGGATAACAAGGTGACAGTTTTCACTGACTGAAAACCTGCTTCTGCTTTTCAGCAAAGGGAGCTTAATCCTTCTATTTCTTTTGTTAGTCAGCTCCTCTTGTTAGAAGTCATGTTTCTGTCTCACTTTCCTTACGAGGATGCTGGTTACTTTGATTCCTTTGTAGGGTTGAGCAAGTATGTGGCTTAGTGCACTAGTTTGCTTCGACAAAAAGCCATTATCATTATTGATGAACCTGTCACACTGGCTGGCAAGTTACCAGGAAGTGTGCAGAGGTAAAGCTTTCCTGAGTGTGCTTTGCTGCAGCAGCGTGTCTTAGGTCCTCAGACACACAGGGATTTTAGGAAAAAAACATCACATAGGTATCAGGTGGAAGAGGGGAAGGAAAATAAAATCAGTCCCAATCTTTCATTTCAAATATCAACAGCAAAGCTCTCCCACCTAGTGAGGGCCTGTGACATGTAGCCAAAAGTATTATTCTTAGTATTTATTATCCACTTGTGCTACTGTGGGTTTATTCTGACATCTCATCAGTAAATGTGGAAAATATGTTTCTTTATGGTACATGAGGACACCAGAAGTTAGGAAGAGTCTCTGTCACTACCAGTGGCCATGTGAGCAGCATAAGGGATTTCCAGTTGTGCAGGCAAAGCTGCCATGAACAGCATTTTTAAGTACCTGGCTCTAAACGGATCTTGAAATGAGATGTAGCTCCCTAACAGTGAGAGTGATGATGCCTGAAACAGTTAATGGGAAAAAAAGCAGATTTGTCAATGTTTGGGGTTTTTCAGGTTGGCATTAGTAGCTTTGGGAAAGGCATGGTTCAGCAGAGCTTTGAGGACAAGTCCCCCAGCACACTTGTAAGAAAGGTGGTTTAGATGTTCAGAGCTCTCTGTGGCAGCAAAGAGACTGTGAAATCTAGCTTTGGCAGTTCAGCTGCTTAGCCAACCCCTGCTGCAAATACCATTAAATACAGAAATGTATTTTCTTTTTCCTGCTTTGGCATTGTATCACCGAGGTACAGCTTGTTGTGCCCCTTGGGCTTATCAATGCACAGAAATTCTGGTTCCATACCTACTGAAATTGCATAGGGGAGTTTATTCTCAGCATATCATCATGGACTTCTCTCAGAAAGATGCTAAACACAAGACAAGCTCATAAATAAAAACATGCGCTCTTTCTTGGCTGGATCAAATGAAGTGTGGACTGTGTGAGCAAGCCAACTCTAAATTCAGTCATATTTTTGATTAGGGGGAGCATGAAGTGAAACAGTGGGTGATTAACCCATGCACATCTATGTTCCCTTTGACCTGAAAGTTAATGTTTACACAGTGGAAATGCACTGCTGGCTTTGGGTTAAAGATTTATTAAAGGACAAGGATGCCCAGTAGCTGTGAAGGCTATGACTATGGTCAGAGCTTTTATCTTGCTGTCTGATACCATCTGCTCTTCCTGAGGCTTGTTCTGCTGTGGCTTGCGTGTGTTTGATGAACTGTCCTACCCTTGCTGAGTAAAAGGTCAGATCACAAATTCAGTGGCTGTCCAAAATTAGCACCCTCTTTACCAATGCACCAGAGTGGGGAAGGACAGAACAAGGCAATGTGACTAAATTTGCTGCTGATTTCTGAGAGTGGTGGTTCTAGTTTGAAGGCAGAAGCATCACAGCAAGGTGAGCAGGTAGCTTCTCCAGCTCCTATTCATGCAGCATCTGCTTTTTGGCAGCTAGGAGTGTGTGCTTTCTGCTGCAGACAACTTTTATGATCTTTCCTGAACAAATAAATGATAATAATTAACTTCTCCTGTTGATTAGTCCCAGAAAAATGACAAGGACATATTTCATAAGAGCCACTTTACATGTTATTAAAAACAGCCTTTTTTAACACAATGCTGTTGGCAGTGATATAAAAAAAAGTATAAATATTTTTGCTTTATTTTGCTATATGGTGATGAAAGGTTCAAAAAAGATATTACATCTCCTGGTACCAAGTAGTACACTGTCAGATAAACAAAGACAGCTGCTCTAAAAAGCTCCTGTCCCGTTTGGCAGTGTGTAATGGGTTAACTAGCAAAGAAGAGATCCAAGTTGGGGAAGTTGGGATCACAGAGACAGGAGTGAATAAGGATATTTATTAATATGTACATCATAGATGCATTTTAACTGATGAAGATAGGCAGGAAGAGAAGCTGGTCCTTTCAGAAACAGGGTGCACCACTGTGAAAAGCCGCAGGTCGTTGAAACAGGAGGGGCACAAATGCATCAGAAAGGATCTGCCTTAGTCACCTGTGATGTCTGTTGTTCACAGGACAGAAGAGCTTCACTTTTGGGACTGAGCGAGGCCTTGCTGCAAGAAGCAATGGTGACCTGTGATCCAAGAATAGTTCACACCATGGCCAGACTACCTGGATTAGCAGGAAACAAAATATCTTTTAATGCATATGCTGTGAATTCAAATTTTTTGAGTCCCCATTGCCTAGTGGATCAAATACAAGCTGCTTCAACTTCTCTTTGAAAGGAAATCTTTTCCATTCTCCTCCTCATCCTTCATTCACCACCAGGATGTTGAACACTAGCTGCTAAATTTTCAAGCAAGCCCCTTGGTACTTTCATCCTGCCTCTCTGAAGTAGATGAGCTCTTTGCACACCTCTTCAGATGCCTCTGAGAGCAGTTCACAAGTAATAATCTGCTGGTATGCAGGCACCATCCAGTTGTACACACATCATGTAGCAACTACAGTGGTATTGATGTCTTTTGCTTTTTTACATATTTCTTTTGAGTTTTGTTATGTCTTTCAGCTGGAATCTCTTTGGAGTAAAGGCCAGGTAAAGACATGCACTGGATAATGTCATAAACCCAGAAAGGTAGCTGAGAAAACACTGAACACTTTTAATGCTCATTCTTCTGGGCTTAATTCGTTATGTTTGTGACCCATGTTTATGCAGTAACAATTCATTGTGTTTCTGTGTTTCATATTTACATGATAACAAACACAGTTGCTAAAATATTAATGAAGTACATCTATACTTCATGTTACATAAGATTTATAGTCAAGATTTATACTGCAACTAACTAAAGGGGTTGCCTAGGTTAGATCACAGAATCACGGAGCCTGGAAGTTACCTTTGGAGATACCTAGTCCAATCCCCTATTCCACTTAATATTTGCATTTATGAGCAAAAAGGAAAGTCCACAGAACTACAGGCCAGTCAGCCTCACCTCTGTCCCTGAGAAGGAATGCTTCAAGGCAACTAATCCTGGAAAACATTTTCACACACATGAAGAACATGAAGATGATTTGGAGTGACCAGCATGGATTTATGGTTTCCCTCTTAAATGGTATGAGCCAGGACAGAAACACAACACGTGTTAAGATTTTTTTTTCCATATTTCATACAATTTGGAGGTAAATAAATTAAATGGCATTTCAACAGAAACATACTACATAATGTTTGAAACGGAATGGAATGGACTAGCAAGGTTAGGCAGCCTAATAAGCTTTAAAACATTACATGGCCATCAAGTGAGTAAAGTAACAACACCTTGTCCTTTTCTAGAAAACAAGAACAACCAGGAAATAGTCTTACACATAATTAAAAAGCAACACTTTGATTTTTACCTGTCCCATGAGAAGAAAACAAGAGAATGGATCCTGTAAAGAGATGCGAGCAAGGTGAAATGTAGGTTCTCAAAGGGAAATGTAAGCTAAAATGTGATGTTCTCTCTCCTGCTGTGTGTCTCAGTAAAAGGGGATCTTAGAAACCCCTGAAACTTTGCAACTGCAGTTTCCTACACGGTAGTCAAATGTGTAATTCTTCACTGTCAGAAAATAAGTGAGGTGAACTTTTTACTCTTAAATATTGTCTGGTAGGAAAGGAGTCTCAAGGGTAGGTGACAAGTGCCAGGTACTTTATTTCTTTGGCAATGATGAATTGCTGCTCAGAGTGAGCTAACATATTCATAGTCTCTGCCTTGTCCTGAAGAATTCCTCTCTGCTGGAGTGATTTTTTATGGCAAAGCTGGAAGAGACCAGGGTATGGAGAGAACCTTTCCAGCAGGCAGAAACAAACCTGAAGACTTAGAGCTTGGAGATTACTCAGTCTGTATTCTTCTAGAGCCAAGGAAAACTCTCTCCCTGTCCCCCATCCAGAGCCAGTGTCTCTTCATACAGCCCATCTTCTCCCTCAGAGCAGCCAGCCTATTTTGCCAGACCTTAAAAGTGGCATCTCTCAGTGGCTCTAACATGTTACTCGGAATGGTGTGAGGAGCTACCAGTTTTCAGAGAAGCCAGGTTGATTTCAGACCTGCCCCTCTTGCAGTCCAAGCTCTAAGTGACTGCTGCAGGGATCACAGGGCTTTGGGGAGGGACAGCTTCCAGGATGCTCTAGGAGAGGAGGAGACATTAATTCAGGGTGACATTCAAATTTCAGTGTGTGCCTCCTAGAAATTTTCTCCTGGCAGGGCATATAGCAAAGCAGGTGATGGATATGAAAAAAATACTTCTTTTTCTTTTTTTTTTT
>VYZT01022257.1:126932-159776 GCA_013400735.1 Pomatostomus ruficeps
TTTTTTTTTTTTTTTTTTTTTTTTTTTTTTTTTTTTTTGGAGGGGGGTTGAGAATTCAAAGTAAAAAAAAACCCTAATAAAATCAATTGTGTTTTTTTCCCTGCAACTTCTGGAGTGCAAAGCTACTTTCATTAGTATTCTGTAGCTAAATGCTTGCTGCCACTTCTTCCCCAGCAACAGCTTTCTTGAAAAATATTAATACTTCAGCATTTCTAAGTTCCCCTTGCTAGCTCTAATAACAGGAATACAAAATCCTCCCCTGCTTTTGGCCCCAAAATACTATGTAATGTTGCCACACAGTGTTTCACAAATATCGCTTCCTTCACCAGGGTGGGGATGTGACCCCTTCTATTCCCAATGTAACATGGCTCAGAAAAATTAATGAATGAATATTTGTTATACATTTAGAGGGTTGTGTATGAAAATTGCTAGAGGTATAATTTATGGAAGATGCTTATAAAACAGTTGTGAAATGGCTTTTCTTGGTTCCAAACACTTTGGTCTTTCCCCTTCCCCTTGTGTGGGAACTATGACCCCTTTTTTAACATCTAAGGGAGAAGAAGCATGATGAGGAAACCCAGTCTCTCTCATCCCCTGTTTATTCAGATCGATCTTGGGGTTGGTTCTGCAGAGAAGGGCCGGCGTTTGGTTAAACACACACTGGGCTGAGCAAACAGGTTGAAAATTCCCTTGGACTTTCTCACTCACAGCACTGTCAGCCTGCCTCCAGCCCAGCTCAGTTGATCAGCGAGCCGGCTTTGCTTGGCAGGCTGCTTTGGCCAGATACCTGCTGGGGTTTGTGTCTGCTCCAAGAGGAGGATAACCAGAAGAGGATGACGGGCCTGCAGGTAAGAGGTCGGGTACCTGCAACCCACCAGCGCTGGCTGCAGACACCCCTTCTCTGCTCACACCAATTTTTTGGGATCTGTTTCATTTTATTGGGCCCATGTTTTGTGTGTCAAGGAGTGTTTTTAAAGTTTTCTTACGATGAAGTATTTTGCTGTGTTTCATCTATAAATAGGCATTTCTCTCCCCCTTCAGCTCCTTTGGAAATCATTCTTGGTCAGGACCTCTTCAGGGTGGGAGTTGTCCTTTCTCCACCCTCAGCATGCACCCCTCCTCCCACCCAGGCTGCCAGGGGGTGTTTTCCCCTCAGCCTATGAAATCTGGCTGGCAACATCTGCCCAGATGTTGCAACCCTGGCCACCATTTTCCCTGGCAGCCCAGAGGAGCAGCTCCATTCAGAGCCATTTCTCAGTGCCCCTTGCAGGACACCGTGGAACAGCAAGGCTGTGGCCATGCCCTCCTCTCCAAGCCCCAGCAGGGCAGCTGGCAGGAGCTTTCCCTGCACCATTTGCCAGTGCATGAGGGAGCTTTGGGAGAAGGGTGAGATAAGGTGGGTTTGTGGCTCAAGCATAGGAACATGAGACTTGCAATCCTGAATCTCATCAGCACCTCACCACTGTTGTGGGGGGCCAGCTGCCCCAGGGCCATTAGGGTGCATGAGCTGCTGCAGCAGGCAAGGCCTCACCCCAGGATGTGGTGGGTCTCAAGACCTTGTGCAGGATCATCATATTTCTCCCCAGACTTTTGGGATGTCATTGTTACTAAGCCTGTTCCTAGCACTGGAGTTACATGTGTGCTCTTTCACCACCTTCTGTAATGCTCATTATTTACACAGTGCTCTTACAGATCTTCTTATTCACCTCTGAGGAGCTCTGTCTCCTCACACAGTCAGATTTCACCATGCCTCTTCCTTGCCTGTCCATGACACTTCCCAGCTCTCACTATCCTCTTTCAGCAGCAGGGCAGCCTTGCCCCTGTACTGTTCCAGGTGACGGTCCAACTGGTTCATGTCATGGCTGTGACTGCACCTTCCATGTCCATCTCTGACTCACTCCTAGCAGCCCCTAACGCCTCGTTGGCCGCTGTGACTGTGGTTGCAGGCTGAGCGTGGGTCTGCCCGGAGCTGCTCATGGGAACAGGCTGCTCTGCCAGCAGCTCCTCTCCGAGACGTCACATGTGTCCCTACCCTGTCACCACCTCACCTGCTCCACCTCCTCTTGGCATCTCTCCTCCAAAACTCTTGCTTCACCCTTCCTCTCCACTCCCCTGGTGTCCATCCCTCTCTGCTATTGTCCACAGAGTGCCATGTCCCACCCTAGAGCTGAACCGGTCCTTTCAGGGAAGGTCTGGCCCTGGACCATCTCCAGCACTTTTGGAGCAGAGGGATGTCGAAATGTCAGGAGAGGTGGCAACTTATACTGGAGATATTGACCCTGCAGCACTGGGGCAGAGCTCTGGTTTGTGTGCTTTGGCTGCTGCCTGTGGGGAGGCTGTGGAGCCTCACACAGAGGGTGAGAGACCTGCTCTGCTCGTTGCCCCAAATGCTCATGTCAGTGTTTCTGCATTTGTGTTAAACACTCCAGTGCTGACTGGACTGAGCTGATAAAAAGTGCCATGCTTCTTGTCAACAGATGAATGTTGTTTGCCTGTGTCCTGCAGCAGGAGCTGATAGATAAATATATTATGCAGTGTTTGAAGAAGGGTCTTAATTATTTTGCAGTCTATGTGTTCAGACTTCAAATGCTTTTTTCCCATGCCTGCTGTCTAATCTGAAGAACAAAAGGTTATGGTTTATAGGTCAGAGCACGGCACCTATTGCGAGCACTCTGCTTTATGTCCCAGTTATTCCAATCAATGAGCTTTGCTGAATTTTTTATGCTGTGCTGGGCTTTTATCTCTCTCATTTTATCGAAAAACTACAAAACAAAAACCAAAGTGGAGTCAGATGAATTCCTAAGGTCCTGTTGGCATAAAAATCTACAGGATCTTGAACAAAATAACAACAGTAGTTAAAAGCAGAACTGAAAACAAAGAGCCACAGAGAATATTTTGTGTAACAGAGAAACCACCTGCCCAATTACAATAGTGCCCATCAACCTACCCAACCTGGAGATATCTACAACTTATCTAGGAACTGTACAGGCCAGGCAGAGACCCAGGGGGAGGTGCCTTTGGACTCATATCATGGTGCCACTTCATGGAGAAAGGTTGGGTTCCATTTTTACAGATTTTTCAGCCCAGGAAGGATGCCCTGGTGCTGGACAGGCAAAAAGGGGTCATTTCCCTCGGCTTGGGGGCACCTTGTGTAACCCAGACTGAGAAGTGGGAGGTGAGAGGTGAGCTCAGAGAGTTGGAAGGGAGAAAGGCCATGATGTGCCTGGACCTTTCACCGCTGCTCCCAACCAATCTGCATCAACAGGGTCCCTGCATGGTGCCCCAGAGCCCTGGAGCAGGACGATTCTGAGGCATGCAGGGAGCTAATGTGGCACAGCTTTTTGAGAGCCCAATAATGTTTGACACCAACCCCTATGGGCACATAGAGGAGAGAAGTGTCTCTGAGGCCTGCCACAGGGAAAGACAAAATGAAACAATGAATAAGAAAAGCCACATACAACCTCTAGGCAAAAGTCTTGGAGCCATACTCAGGGTGATAAATCACCAGCAAGACATCTCCCCTCCAGCGGCTGCAGTCCTGCCAATGTCTTTTTTTCAGCCCTCGATGCAGTTACCTGAGAATTCTTTTTTTTTTCTTTTTCTTGGCAAGAAAGAATTTATTTGACCAAACAATGATGCAGCAGCTTCTGCCGCCACTCTCGAGGCAGCGGGGCAGTGCCACCCTCTGCAGCCCGTGGTGCAGCTGAGGAAGGCAGCAGCTCTGCATGCAGCCCAGGGGGAAGCTGCCCCCTGCATTGCTGCAGGGAAGGTGCGCTGCAGCACCAGCGCGGGCACAGAGCAGCTGCTGCCACAAGACGCTGCTGAGCTGGTTTTCTTTCTTTCCTCTGGCCCAGCAAGCAGAGGCAAAGAGACTTTTGGGGATGTGGATGGGCAGGCCAGATGTGCAGGTCACCAGCTTTTTAGCCTGAAGGACAAGGGATGGATTTGTCACCGAAAAATCTCTGTGCCTCTTTTCCCCCTCACCCCAGCGGTGTGGCATGGGGCTGCCGGGGAGCACACGGTGTTTGCCAGATACAGAAACTCTCCAAAGAACCACCGACCGTCCCCTCCCAGCTCTCCATCAGCATTCAGCAGAGCCTGTCGAATCTTGCTGGCTATGCCTCCAGAAAATCAGCTTGTTCCTTCTTCTTCTTCCCCCTTTCCTCCCCTTTTCACCAGGGCTGTCCCGGAGGCAAATGCTCGGACCACGTTTATGTTACTGGTAAAGGAGGATGCAGTGTGGAAGTCTCAGTTAATTCTGGGACTGCTGCAGTCCCATCAGATATTGCTGCATTTCCGTTTAAAAGAAGGGAGGGGGGAAAAAAGAGTGGGGGATATTGCTCCAGTACAATACATTTGCCAAGGCTGCTTAGGTGACCTACTGCTTTGCATATCAATATGCTTCTTGCAGAACCCAGCGGAGAGCAGCTCCTAGCGATGTATATTCATTTGCAAGATGAGAGAAATATCCTCCCTGAACCGATGGAAACCAGGCTGTTTTCAGGTTCAGGCTGAGCAGGGCTTCCAGTCAGCCTGGGCCCCCTGGGAATGGTCTTCTCTTACAGGCCACTGAAAGGAGCCTGAGGAAAACACATTTCCCAGGAGGTTTCAGGCTTGCTCTCTGAGCGTCTGCTACACTGGGAAAATTATAAGGCAGCTGTGAATTGCCCAAGGTTGAGCACCCCTGGGGGAAATAATCCAGGCACTGTAATACTATATATAAAGGGAACCAGGTACAGGGCTTTTGTCAGTCCACTTTAATCTCAGACCTGTGCCTCCCGGGGGTCACACCGCACAGAGGAAGGTGCCTGTGCCTGCCAGGGCTGCTCAGTGCTGGTCACAGCCAGGGTGTGTGACAGCCAAGCCTTAGGGCTCCCGGGCTCTGCCATCCTGGCACCGCTGTGTGAAGGCTGATGAGCAGCCCCGCTACTCTTGCAGGTGTTAGAGGGGAGCATTAATATTTAACTCCCTCCGCAGGCCACGGGGCTGAACTGTTGGTCACTGCCAAAAAATACCTCTGCGTTCATGCAGAGTTCAACAGAGCTGCTTCGTGCTTTCCTGTAGCCCCTGAAGGGACTATATTTACATTTCTGACAGTGCAAAGCTAAGGTCTCTGTTACTCCTGCTTCCCTTATGTGTCTCAGGCTTGCTGCAGGGCTTTTCCCAGGGCTGCAAAGCTGGGGTCTGCACCCACTGTATCCTGTGGCTTTTAGCCATGCTCAGACCATGGCAGCTGTAAGCAGGGAGGGTATGGGAGGGCATGTAGGTCTGTTCCATCCATGGGTCTCTTGGGAATTCACTGCCCTAGAGAGCCAGACAATCAACCAGTAATGGATTAATTCTTGCTTACTACCATGGTGGGTGGTTCATGCCCAACTAGACAATACTTATTTAGGGCAAATCAGTGACACAGCTTAACTTGACTGTGTTTCCCTTCCTCCCTCATCCCATCTACATCCTGACCTTTTCTTTGAGCATGGGCATTTGTCACAAGGCATGTCAACTGAATGATTCTCAGTTTCATTCCATAAGAATCTGAGGACTCAGTGGACAAATTTGCAAGGCAGTCTGCAGATTTTGGAACATCCATGATTGAAGGAAAGTCAGATTGAAGGTGAATGGTGCTAGCATACATCCATAATGCTGGTGCACAATTCTTCCTATCCATCATCCTGTTGTTCTTGAGTTTGACACTATATGTGATATTTGGGTTATTTCTCAAGTGCCTTGATGGAGCAGAATGTAGTCAAAATAGACATGCAGACTTAGGAGAGCAATTCCTGTCTGTGCTTCCCAGCCCACCACCCAGTTAGCTAATGAAGCAAATCTAGGAGCTGTGAAAATGGTCTGGGGCAACATGCAAACAGATCACTTGAGAAAGTCTTAATGCATACAAAGAGCCTGGAAAAATGCATGGGAAAGCAATGGGTGGGTTGTTTGGAGAGGTTTTGATTGTATTTTCAAAACAGTGATGAGCTGTGTGGTTTATTTTACAGTACTTGTCGGGGTTTGGAAATGAACATGTTTCTGAGGATCCACGCTGTCCAGGAGCTTTACCGGAGGGACAGGTACTGAGGTTTTTTAAAGTGCTTTATCAAAATGCACTTTTGAGTAAATATCTAATCCCTGGGCTTCTTTTCATCTTTCCTTTCTCTCTGCCACTATGAAAATCTCCGGGAACCTTCTTTATGCAAGACTGGAATAATAAGATCCTGGCAAAAGTCAGAACTAAAGATTTCCATTCATGCTTTCTATTTTTAAGTTATTTGTGAGCTTCCAAGTTTCACCTTGGGGATTAAGACTTGCCTAGATAACCTCTGCTCAGCAACAGGGGTTTTTTTCCTAAAGGAGTCTGCAATACAAGTGGCTCAGCCACACTGAGAAGGAAGCCACCAGCTCTGGATTAAACCAGAGCAGAAGTTTGAAGATTAGCGGTGAGACATGCTCATGCAGGAGGGGCAGCTCTCACAACTTCTGTAGGAATGGGGTTCAATGAAGCTGATAAACAAGTCTTTGGCAGGGGAGCAGCTTCTTTGTAGGGAGGGGACATGAATGCCTGTGGTAATAAACGGAGAGATTCATTCTTAAAAGTAACTTCTGAACATGTTTGATGAAAATTAATTATGTGGGGTCATTCTGTTTTAAGGAAAGAAATCACAACCCATGTGGTGCTACACTCTTGGTGCCCAGAGGCGAGAATGAATTTGCCATCTAGGTCACATTGCATGGAGCTTTGAGAAACCTGGTCTAGTGGGAAGTGTCCCTGTCCACAGCAGGGGGTTTGGAACAAGATGGTCTTTAGGGTCCCTTCCAATCCAAACCATTCTAGGATTCTATGACTTGGTGCTTAGCCAATTACATCCCTTAGTGCCCCTCCTCACAGTCTGTGCCAAGAGGCCAGTAGAATTAAGGTCAAATGGAGACCTTTTCAACTTTTGCTTCTCCTGAGTTTTCTGGATTTCCCCAGTTCTGATCTTTTACATGTTGTGCGCCAGTGAGGACACTAACACACAACAGAGGGACACGTTAACTGCATATATATATCCCCTGGGTCTGCATAGCAGCCCAGGTGTGCTTACAAGAAAGACAAACTGCTGTGCTGGATCAGGCTGGTAGCTTGGCTGGTGCAGTGCCTTGTTTCTGAGGCTGGCTAAAAAAACCCGTAAGATAGAGGCACCTTAAAACTGGAAGATTGACAGTGGTGACTGCTGGTCTAAAAAAGCACTGGGCTGTGGTGAATGTGCTCTTTGAGGTTTTCCAGAGCAGCACCACTTTCCAGAGCAGACTCCTCCAGCTCCTGGCTGAGGTGCTTCCATCTGGACAGAGTGTGGACTCTGTATCAAAAGAGTTAATAGAAAAATCTGAAAACAAGTTAGACAAAAAAATCTTCAGTCCCGGGAGTGGATCCTTTCCCCGATGCAGTATTTATAAGACTGGCATCTGCAGTAGTGCTGGCTAAGATAAAAATTCCAAGAATTATTGATCCCCCTGCTTCACTGCATACCCACACTGACAAGATGTAGCTTGAGGGCTGGGAGTTACGTGCACTCAGAGAGCTTTAGCTCTCCCCTCTGCCCACTGTCAGGGCAGGGTTTGATACCTTATGGATGGCTGGTCTGCTCAGCAGCAGCATGACAAGATGCTATAGTAGACCTTGCAGAGGGAGATAGGATAGCAAATGGTGTATGACTGTTCTGCTGGGGTGTTTCCTGCAGTTCTTGGATGCCTTTGCTTCTTGCTGATCTCAGACAAATAGATGGTGGCCTACTTAGATCAAAATGCTTTGTTTCTGTTCTCTGAAAAGGAGGAATCTGTCCTCCAGTTATGAACTCATAAGAATTGCTAAAACCTGTGCTAGTTATACCCATGGCTCTACAAAGGGGAAAATACCCCCTTTGTACTCCAAAGGAGGACTCTCACTGCGCAGAAACCCTGCAGGAAAGCAAAGGCTCCTACACAGGTCACTCATGTTTTTGGGCAGCAAGCAGCACTGCCAGGAGGAAGCAGCATGAAACACCTGCTCTGGGCACCCGTTCCATAGGCAAAAGGCAAGAGGAGAAGGGAGAATTCAGTGCATTCCGCTGCTGTGAGTCTTTATCAGTCTTCTGGAAAGCCAGCCAGACATGATGCTCTGGGGTAACCCCTCTGAACACTTGGTCTGAGAAAAGATTGCACTCAATACCAGCCTGCTTTGCAGTCTGTGTTCACTGGGAATTATTTCCTTTTCCCTGATACTCCAGTTTCTGACCCTGCCAAGCACTGCTCCTTGCAGTTTACTCTATTGCTGCCTCAGTGCTGACTTTTTAGGGCACTTCTGTGGCATGTGGGAATGGGGCTTGCTTGGGGTCTGGCTGGTGCCTCAGAGGAGCAAGAACACGCAAGTACTGGAGCTGAAGCACAGTCTCAGGAGAATACAGCATCCCGCAGCATCAGGGTGCTGAGTGCCCAGGTCAGTGCTCTGTTGGAGGCTTCAGAGCCAAGTTCCATGCCCCTGCCTCTCACTCCTTATTTTTCCTTCTCCTCCCATCCAGAATAACCCACAAGTCTGTCCGTACGGCCTGTACGCGGAACAGCTCTCTGGTTCTGCCTTCACCTGTCCCCGGCCCACCAACAAGCGAAGGTACCATGACCCGTGGCAGTGGGTGGGGGATGTGGCACTTGTGGGGAGCACTGGGGAGCGGTGGAGAGGCTGCCTCAGTGCCACCAGTGCTTTCTGCAAGCCCAGAAGGGTAAAAAACCTCTACTGTGCAACAGGAGAGGACAAGGACAGAACACTATGGAAGAGGGAGAGAAAAGGCTTTGGTGGGGCAAATGGGTTATGAAAATGCTGAGAAAGGAGTGATTGGGGTGGGAAAGAAAGTGGTTTTCTGAGCAAGGCGTGGAAGGGGAGGATTTTCACAGGGACCACATGGTCCTTAGTGGGTTGTGTGTGCTATGTGAAACAACCTTGGGGTTTCAGCCCTGATGCTTCTATGGAAACATCACCCCTGCCACTGGCACGGGTAAACACCTGACGGACAGAGTCAAAACCAAGCCTCTGAGAAAGACTCTTTCCTCCTGAAGGATGTTCCTGCACACTGGTTGGGGCCAGTGAGCTGCTAGCTCAGTCTGTTCCCATTTTGGGGCTGCTCAGGGCCTCAGAAAAGTGCCAGGCACCCAGCATGCTCTTTAACACCTCAGCAGTGCTGGGAACAGCTTGTTCCAGCCAGCAGCAAAGTTCCCACAGCTCTGTCCCGGTTGTCATGCTTCAGCCATAACCAGATTGCAGGAGATGGGTTTCTCTTTTTGCTTCTCCCACTGTGGCTCTTCTGTCCCTTTTGCTGCTTGTTCAAATGAAAGGCAAATGCATCATCTGAGATGCCTCTGCTCTCCAGGCTGGTGCCAGCTCTCAGTGTGTGTGGGAAAGGGATGAATCATTGTTTGCTTCACAAAGTTGTCCTTGATGGAATTTTTCCAGCTCTCAAGGGAGAGCTCCCTCCTCCCCTCTCCCACTTGCCCAAACTGCAACCACCACTGTTAACACATCAAAGGCATTGGCAGCCCTGCCTAGCGAGCTTTCCTGATCACCTCTGCTCTCTCACCTGATTGAAACCCCAGCTTCGGGCTTGGCTGCACCATGCAGGGCGTGTGGGTGCCGGAGTGGCAGTGGTGGCAGGGTCCAGAGCCACAGCAGGCAGCAAAGAAGGAGAGCAACGGTCCCAGGCAGTGACGGAGGCACGGGGGACCTCTTACAGCAGCAGAAAGCAGCACATAAAACTCTGGGCTTTGCTGCATGGGCATGGCCAGCCAAGCATAGGATGCTACTTCTTGTAATCCATCCAAATTCAGATACAGGCTATGACTTTCTGTCTCCAGAGAGCTCCTCCATTCTTTCTGTTGCACACTGCTCATCCCTATCTTGTCAGAGCTGCTTTATAGCTGTGCTTAAACAAGCTTCTTTTTCCAGCTGTGAGATTGCTGTATTTCAGCCACAGAAAAAGCTGTATCTTTATTTTTTATGTGCATATATGTGTATGTGTGCATGTAGACATATGTAATTTTATGTAAATGCACATATAGACATTTGCCTATATAAAGCAGGACATGTTTGTATTTAGAGCCTGTAATAAAAGGCATCTCTCTGGAAACCTCTGGCTGTGAGCTGTTGTTTAATATTTAATTTTAATATCAATATTATTAATTTGATATTTAATAAACCTTTTGTTCCAGTTGCCACCCATGTAAATGTTATTCTAGGAGCTTAATCAACCAGCAGCTACCCAGAGGGTTTAACCTCTTCCCCAGGCTAATCCAGGTGTTTTCTTTCTTTGTAGCTGGCTGTATCGAATCCTACCTTCAGTCTGCCACAAACCCTTCAAACCTCTCGAGGAGGGCCACTTGACACATGACTGGGATGAAATTGAGCCTGACCCCAACCAGGTAACTGTGATGGAAGGAGCCCTGGTCCTGCCAGGAAGACAGTCAAATATCAAACTAATCAGAAGTGCAAAGGCACTAAGTTGCAAGAGGTCTGAGGAGAGCCATGCGTTCCTGGGGCTCTGACCAACTCAGGAGCATGGTCTTGTATACCACCTGTTCATTGTTCCTCACCATGGTCACCCAAGGAAGGACAGCCCTTGATGCTAGTTGCTTCTTATCTTGGCAGATCCTTGTGCTGCTTCCCAGCACAGCTGCAGTGCCACAGGGTTAGATCTGTGCTACCTGGCATCTCCCCTGGGAACTCCTGTTGGCCACCTTTTAATCTGCTCTCTCTTCTCCTTCAGTGTCCCCCATCAAAATCTCATCATGTCCCAGCCCAGCCAGCAGAGCAGCAGCATGTCTCTGCCATCCATCCTCTTCCTCCCTGCACCTTTGGAGAGGCTGCTGGCTGCCAGCCCATTTCTCTGTAGCCCTCATGGGAAATCTCACTTCATTCTGGAGAGCCATGCAGAGAGGTGACATTTGTCTTCCTCTATTACGGCCTTGCCATTGTCTTTAATCATGATTTCTTCCCTGCCAGCCCCAGAACATTTGGTTTTGCTAATCTGCTGCCATTCTCCTCTCAACATCATCTCATGGTCATTGGTTTTCACTTCTCTCAGGTTTTGCCCTTTGATGCATCATGATTAGATAACTTCCAGCCTCCCAGCAACCTCACCATTTGTCTAAATAATTTCCCAGATCTGCTGGAATATGTTTTCCAGCCATTGACCAAGGAGCAGTGACAGGCTCATATTTACAAGCCTTTGATGCTCCTTCCCAGATGAAGCTCCAATGACTTCTGTTATCACCTCATCCATCCTGGACGACCTTTTGCACCCTACATCTACTTTTATGATTATTTTTGATTACCGTAATTCCAGGATGCCCAGTTCTCAAGCATCTGGAGCCATTTACATGTTGTACCTTTTTTGCCTAAGGAAACAGCAGCAAAGTTCCTGCCCACTCCCTCTCTTGCCACTTTCAGTAGCAACCACCAAACCCAGAGGAGTTATTTCCTGGCAGTAAGTGAGAGCCACCTTCCTGCTTTCCTTCCTATCCTCTCTGAAGCAGAGACAGAGACAAGGTTCAGTTTGTTGGACAAGACCCTGAGATGCTTTGTGTTTCACCGAGGTACTTAAGGAGCTTCCCCAGTCCTCATCCATCTAAAAAGATGGCCATATGGAGGCACCTTATGGAAAGCCCATTGAAGTCAATGGGAAAAATTGCACTTTCAAATTACCCAAGGACAATGGCGGAATTATAAAAGACACAGATGACAAAACTGAAAATGAGCTAAACGTGATGAAAAAATATGGGGTGGCATCTGAGTAAGAAATGCTGAAAGAGAAGAAAGCTCTCCAGACTGGAACAGAGATGACCAAGGGAAGCTATGATTGATAGGCAGGGAGAAAACAAATACCAATAATAAATGTCACAGTAAAAAAAAAAAAAATCATAAACTGTGAAACTTCTTGTCAGAGGATGCAGGAGGATTCAAATCCAATAAATACTTTGGACTCCTCTGGCACCTTCTGCCTGAGGACCTCGATAGGCTTTGCAAGATGTAATTAGTGCTGCTCATGGCTCCTACTCATGCAGGCAGAGCTATTTCTGCTTTGGATGTGGGAAAAACGAGGTGGAGAGAACAGGAATGTCATGTTTGGGTCACAGAGGGATTGAATCATTCAGTGTGGAGTGGAGCAGAGGACCATGACAATTTGACTGAGGAAAGCTGGCTCATCTGAATTTCTTTGCTCTCAAAAGTGTTCTTAGTAATAGAGACAGATTCTAAATAGATTTTTTTTTAACCTTAGCACTACACAGGCCTGCCAATTACTTTACAAAATTATGACTAAAAATGTAAAAAGTCCCCCCAGCCCCAAAACCCCAACCAACCAAACCACTTGTAAACCAGATTATCAAGACAACAAGGAAAGAGAGAGCTATCTCAGCTAGCAGAGGGCAGGGAAGTGAGGGGAGGACAGGGGTCTACTTTCTTTTGAATTACCACCATTTGTGTTCTGATCACTGGCATCTCTTTCTTGTTTTTTTTGTTTTTTTTTTTTCCTGCTACAATCTAGCTGCGATGGAAACCTTTTGAGATTCCAAAAGCCCCTCAGAATAAGATGGACTTTGTAAGCGTAAGTTGGGGAACCAGGGCATCCAGGCATCCTCCATCTCTGTTCCCCCTCAGGGGATGGCAGTGCACACAAGATGCTCAGAACTGGGCTAGTATGGGCAGTTTTGAAACCACTGAGCTTGCAGAGCATCTGTGGGAGGGGAGAGGATTGCAGACTTCCAGCAACTGACAGTGGGCTTGATTTACTTCATTGACTTTCAAGGAACTCTTAAAGAAAAAAAAAAAGCCCCAACCCTCAGTTTTCCCCAGATCCTTGGCTGGAAGACACCCGCTTACATGGATTTTAAGAAACCCGTAGTATGTTAAAGAGAAGCTGACACGTTTGACAAGAAGGCCACACAGAGAAAGGCTGGTAGCAGTGTGGGAAGTGGGAGGGGGTGAGTGCCAGCAAAGGGGTGGGGTGAGGGGAGGAAAGGGGGCTGCCCCTGCTCCCCTGCCTGCAGCTCACTCCTGTGCTTTGGGTTTGCCTGTAGGGACTGCACACCTTGTGTGGTGCCGGTGAGCCCAGAGGACGCAATGGCATCGCCGTCCATATTTTTGTCTGCAACACCTCCATGATTGACAGGTCAGTGCCTGCTGTGCTGGTGGATCAGGCTGCTCCAGGCTGGTTGGCTGCATGTGTCCATCTGCTGCCAGCAACTTGAATCCAGCTCCCAGCGTCACAGCGTCCTGTGTTCCTGTGTGCACAGGCAAACGTGTTGTCCGTGTCCACAGCAGGTGTTGCTGAAGCAGGCTGTGGTCTTGATGCCAAGATGATTTTTGCCTTTTCCTTTTATATACCTTTTGCACAGTTCTATGTATCCACAAGTATTAGTATGCATACTTGTAATTTTTTAAGCCTGATAATTTAGCATAGTTCTAGTGTTCTGTAGGGCCAGGAGACCAAACACCCCAGAAGCTGCACAGCCAGGAGACCAAACATTCTACTATCTTGGGGGACCAAGGTCCCCTTCTAGAACATATTCTGTAAACTAGAGATTAGCTCACCCGGGGGTGGGGGAGGGAATTCCATAGATGGGGAAAACATCACATCATCCACCCAAGCCCCCCTTACTGAGTACCCTTGTGAGATATGCTAATGTGTAAGGTCTACAAATTGTATACGCGATTTACCGGGGGGGGGGGGGGGATNTGACGCCTTCCACCTTGGCGAAGTGGTGAACTGATAGGATCCTATTAAAGATACCGAGGTAAACAACCCCTTAACCCTTTAACCGTGTCTGGCTTTCATTTCCTAAGACCAGGAAAAGGCATCATTCTGTGGTTAACCACTGGAGGAGTGGGTGGGGAACCACCAAGAGAAGTAGGGAGCTGGACATGGGGGTGCAGCAAGAGGAGATGTGCTGGATTTAGGTCTTCTTGTCTCAGGGACAGGAGCTGCTCCTCAGAATTCACCATACATGCAGCAGGCATTGCTGCTCCCTGTAGTGGCTTAGGGGGGAAATCAGTCCCACTCCCCAGTTTACAACAACTGATGTCCCCATGACTACAAAGGCAGGGATCTGGCAGAGGTCAGAGAACATCCTGCTTCCAAGCTGGGCCGTTTACTTAAGAATTGGACTTGATGATCCTTGGGGGTCCCTTCCAACTCGGAATATTCTGTGAAACTCTGCCATGTCAGTCTCCCAGCTCAAAACTCCCCAGCTGTGGCTGTGGTGTGCACAAATGCATGGGGCTTACAGCACCTTAACCTTACTCTTTCCCTTTTTCTTTAGATGCCTTTATAATTCGGATGGTGACTTCCTGATTGGTGAGTTAATGCTTTGGCTTCTTTTTACTCCAGGTGGTTCTCCCTGGGGTACCACCTGCCTGCCTCTTTGTTCTTCCAGAGCCTTGGGTCCTATAGCCAAGATTTGGAGTAGAGGGTTGGCTTCACCCCCATGCCATGATGATCTGGTGGTCTGGCACCACCTGGGCTGTTGGGCAAGTTGCACCGCTCCTGTGCCGGACCTCAACTCTTTGAGCAGTGACCCAGGTTCCTTGGCATGGTGCTTAGGGATCATTTCCCAATGCTCCTCAGACTGGCATTAGACATGCCACAGGCAGAGGTTTTCTGGAAATCACAAACCTCAGGGTTTCTGAATAGCTTACAGTTACATGCCTTTGTTGCTTTAGCCCAAGATTATTTGGCATGGCAGCTTAGCTCCCATGCTGTGCTAGCCTCAGGCAACCAGACTGCCACAGTGAGTGTGGAGGTTGACACATAAAGTCCACACATGCTGAAAAATATTCTGAGTGGTATCAGGAGTCAGATATTTGCTTGTATCTTTCTTGAGTAAGGAACAGGAATGCCTTTGGGATACCAAAAGGAACATTTGTCCCATCAAATAGCTATTAAATTGTTCTCACTCACCTCCCTCGCTACTGTGAAATAGAAGTGCCAGGGCAGGTTTTGTAAATCTGCTAGTTTGTCAAGTCAAAATGTGAGCTCTCCTGTGCCAGGACAGTCATGGAAAACAATGCACATGTTAGCAGAGTATTGCTTCTACCCTCAGGAAGCAGTTATTCCCAGACATCTCACACTGCCAGTCATGACAAAGATGGGTACATGATGAAGATTGTGAGACAGACAGATATGGACCCAACTAGGTCAAATCCCATTTATTTGGACTGTGGTGCAAACCTTACATCAAGGGGCCATGAAGTTTTGGCTCATACAAGTACCTTCTGTGATGTGGGGATGATGAGGCTGGTCAGGAAGCTTCACTCTGGTGCAGGTGTCTCTGCTGCAAGACTCTTCCTGGGAACCCAGACTCCCTGTGTAGCCATGTCAGAAAGTGCCCGTTGCCCTTCCTTGGAAGAGCTCTGACAGGGACAGAGAAGGTGGCAGTCATCACATTACTTCAGCTCCTCTGCCTGCATTTTGTTTCCACAGTGCCCCAGCAAGGAAAACTGCTCATCACAACTGAGTTTGGGAAGATGCTAGTGGAACCCAACGAAATCTGTGTCATCCAGGTAAAGTCTGAATGCACTTTGCTTATGGCTTAGAGCCAGATGATGGAGCAAGCCAACTCCTGCACTCAGCTGTTCATGGTTTGTCAGCAAAGTCCTGGGAGGATCCTAGTATCTTTCTTTATTTTCCAGCAAGGAATGCGTTTTAGTGTGGAGGTGTTCGGAGAGACCAGAGGCTACATCCTGGAGGTGTATGGGGCACACTTTGAACTGCCTGACCTGGGACCCATTGGTAATGATCTCCTGTTAGATCTGCAGGGAATTTCATAGGGACAGGCATGAATTGCAAGCCCAAATCCATCACATCCTCCCATGCACATGCTCCTTCAGAAAGATGCTTTCCATTCCAGGACTGTTTCTCCCCAGAAGAGCAAGGCATCTGCCCAAAAAAATGTGACAGACCAGTTGTCCAGAGATTCCCCTGGCACTGAAGGGACCATTTACCATCCACACTCTTTTCTATTTTTTTCTTTTCTGTTCTGGTCTGGGTGTCCCCATCTGCTGGCTCTGAATCTGTTCCTACCAAAAGAAACTCAAAAGTCCATCACCACTGATGCCTCATACTTACAGATACAGCATAAACTGGAGTGATAGGAGAGACTTTACCCCGTAAAAGGAAAGGCAGATTTTAGAGGCAAAGGATATTCCTGAAGGCTCATTTTAGATTTAATCAAGTGGGTTTTTTCTCCCCTACCTCTGTTAACAGAGGCACCTTGGAGCTCTAGAAGGCTTTAGTGTCAGAAACTGCTTCCTCTGGAGAATTAGAAACCAATAAAATGAGCAGCACAGGACTTGGATCAGCAACACCTTCACATCTCCGTGTGGTGCTGCCAGGGCAGATCTGCTTTCACTGAGTGCAGGTTTGGCTCTCATAAATCACAGATCACCTGTGCCAGATGCCTCCTGCTCTGCGCAGAGTCACAGATTGTGAAGGCACAGCCTCTTGCTGCCATGACAGAGATATTGCGAGGGGACACAGCATCTGAAGGCCTGCTGCCCACATTGTGATTTCCCAGTCAGCTTTCTGGCAGTGCTCAGCTCAGGTTATGTCACCTTCCTTATCACTTGGGTACTTGCCTCCAAATTTATCTTGCTGAAAAAAACACCTCTTGGTTACTGCTACTAAGATTGTCTCAGGAAAGGGAAGTGAAACTCCTCTTATAACAGCTAAATAACTGCAAAATCAGTGCCAATAGTTCTCCACTTTCAGACTGGTGGTTTGGGGTTGGTTGTTTATAATTTTAGGTTGGATTGGGCTTTCTTTCCCCACTAGATATTTCCAGCTCTCAGCATGATCTAAAAGACTGGCCATGCTTCAAGCAAATTAACAGGTATTATCAATCAGTAACAAGCTTGGCGTGGCACATCTGCATTCAGGGGCACAGCATGGCTGTGGTGAAAATGAAGCTAGTCATTCTTACAGTGGAGAACCAACCCAATTTGCAGTTGCTCAATGGGACCCCACTTGAGCACCTCTCCTGTATGACATGCTGGGCACATCTTTTTCCACATGGAGCCTACAGTGATTTTTCAGCAGCTTGCCTTTTAGCCAGCTGCAGCTTTCTGCCTTCAACCACCATACCCTGTGTCTGCTCCATTTGATTATTGATATGGTTGCCCAGTCTGTTTGTAATAAGTTTCTCCATTAGCTAGTTTTTCAGACAAAGTTGGACTTTCTTTGGTATTTTGGCTTTGGGATTTTTTGTCTCTACAAGGCAAGAATCTATTATAAGGCTTCCTTCCTGGAGAAAAGAGTGCACTTGCCTGTAAACCTTTTCAGGAGGTGGTAATTATAAGAGCTCCTCTTCTCACCACCTACCTGCCTTCCCCTCAGAGACCAAGATCCTTTGTATTGCAGTCTTACTTTATTTTAACTTCACTTTTCACTTGAAAAAAGTGACAGCTGGAGAAAAGCAGTGACTGTTAAACCTTAGCAGCAGGTAGTAATGTCTGCATTTTTATCCAAGAAATTCAGAACCACTTTGTAACAATAATACTAACGAGAAGAATGCTCCAGCACCTATATGGTGCTTTGCACTTTGAAAATGCACTCCTCACATTAAGCAACCCCTCAGTATGCCCAGCGTCTGTAGGTATCACTATTTTATTACTCTCTTTGTTAGCATTCAGAAATGTATTTGGCCCCCTCATGACATGCCTCGTAACTTCTGCATGGCTAAGCATCCAGTCAGCAGGATGTCCAGGAACAGAGAGCAATTCATCCTCCATTTTTCACTTAATTCCTAGTTGTTACATTCCTTTAATTGAGGATGACGTACTAATCTCATTCAGAAGGCAACTAGTGGAGACCTGTTTTAGTCACAAAGGGAGCATGGACTTAAACACTAGGATGAATTACAAGTACCTGCTCATAGAAGTATGAGAAGTACATGACTATTTCAGGTTTCATGGTGGGCCAAGAAGCAGTTGGGTCATTAGTAACACAGAAGGGCACCAACAAAGACAGGAAATTGCACCAACCTCTCACTTCACCAGCAGATTGCCCAAAGAGCTTTGTCACCTCTCCTTCCTTCCCAGGAGCCAATGGCCTGGCCAACCCACGTGACTTCTTGGTGCCCATGGCATGGTATGAGGACCGCCAAGTGCCAGGGGGCTACACAGTGATCAGCAAGTACCAGGGCAAGCTGTTTGCAGCCCAGCAGGTGAGGATGCCCTAGGAGAACAGGTACCACTGAAGTGCAGTGACTGCCAGTGCATGGCCTGGAATACACAGCTCAGTACCATGGATGTAGTCTCAGGAACTCCTGCTGAGTTACGTGGAGCAGAACTGAGCCCTTGTCTTCTTGGGTCATTCATTTTCCCAGCTGAGGATCCCCAGTCTGGGAAAAAAGTGTTTGTGAAGACTTGGTTGTCCAAAACCTCAATGGTCTTTGCCTCCTTATGCTGATAGGGATAAAATAGAAATGAGGAGCTGGGGCTACTGTGAAAATCCAGAGTTTCATTCCCAGAGAGCTGGTGTTGCGGCTGGCCTTGTCCAAGGCCTGAGCACGTAAAAGCTCTTAGAGACCAAACCCCAGAGGGAAGGCTGAGGCTCACCAAGCGGAAATGCTGAGGAAAACCTCATCTTCATAACATTGGGCTGTGTTTAAAGGGCTGCCAGTGTACCTTGAACCAGTACTAAATGCACTTTTCATTTGGGAAAGAGCAGCATCCTGCACATCTGCAGCATGTCGGAAGACTGTATGTGGTAATCCTCTGTCTCTTTGCTTTGTTAGGATTACTCCCCCTTCAATGTTGTAGCTTGGCATGGGAACTACACACCGTACAAATACCATCTGGAAAAATTCATGGTCATTAATGCTGTTGCTTTTGACCACGCGGTAAGTTCTGGAACTGGGCAAGGCAGAGCAAAACTTTGTGGCTAGTGTACTATCCAAACCCACCCTCAGCTCCAGGGGCTCTGCACCTCTTAAAAAATATATTTTCCTCTAAGAAATAGTGTGAAATCTCTTGTGCTGCTCTCCCTGGGCTCAAACCAAGATTTCATAGAGGAAGGCATCCTCCTTTGTGGTACAAAGACATAAGAGGAGGTTGATCAGCTTCTTAAACAGTTCTGTGCAGCTTAGCATAGAGTTTCTGTGCCCTGGAGGAGGGATGAATACTGGTGCCAACATACACCATGCAACTCAGCAAAAAGACTGTTGCTTCAAATTCTTGCCTTGATTTATTTCTTGCTATTGGACAGATTCATTCCTCTGGTTCCTCTGAGTCCAGCACTGAAATTCATTTTGAAGAGCTGGCAGCTTTCATTGTAATAATTTTTAGATCTTATGGAAAATAACTAAAGCCAAAACTAATGTGAGCAGCTCATCTAAAAAGGAAACCAGTCCAGTGGGAGATGTGCCCACAGCAATGCAAGTGGGTATGCAAGGAGACTGGAGCATTTCTAGTGAGAAAACCAACAGAAAGTATTGTTTAAAACTCTAGAAAAATCTGCCAGGAGAAGGACAGGTTTGATATCAAAGCCCAGAAAATGACTTTACTGGACTAGAGACTTCAACAAGCCACAATTTCTCTGCAATTTCTTCTCTGTAAACTAACAGGGCCATGAAGCTAAATGCCTCTAGCAGGATGTTCCTGTCCTCTGTAACTGGCTAAGGAAAAAGTGCGATTTTGTGGTAGGAGTGTTGGAGACTGCTCCTGGAATTGCAGTACCTCATCTTGCAGTGCTGTCCACCCTCCGCATCTGTGCTGCCAGCTACAAGGGCCAGGATGGGGAAGGATTGTCAAAGCTGCTCAAAGGAAGGACCATCCAGTCCCATTTCTTGTCCCTCACGTACAGCATGGAATAGTGATGCCGAGTGCTGTCCCACAGGGTCCCAAATCTCATCCAAACTACCAGGTGCAGGTGACAAAAGTGTTTAGGCAAGGGAGAGGCTATATATGTCAGGTTTACCACCTGGGTGACCTGAGCAGACAGCTCTGAGCCCTGCTTTGTTTCATGCTTTTTTGATTTGCTTTTTTCCAGGATCCTTCCATCTTCACTGTTCTGACAGCCAAGACAACCCGTGCTGGAGTGGCACTAGCTGACTTTGTCATATTCCCCCCACGATGGGGGGTAGCTAACAACACCTTCCGTCCACCTTACTACCACCGTATGTCTGCTCTGTCGTGGTTGTGCCTCAGTCCAGGACTGCAGAAAAGAAACAAGTCTCCATTTATTTGAGAGCATGTGCAGGGAAGCAGCAGTCTGGTTTGTTGTCCTTGGCTCAGTTAGTCAGCTTCTTGGAGTCAGTCAGTCCTCCCTGGAAAATGAACAAATCCAAAGATGTTCCTATTTAAAACGTCTCATGAAAACTCAGAGGTGATAGGCTCATTGTATCTGCATAGATGGATATGTCTGTACTCGAGGGGCTCCCACAGAGACTGGGTGCATATTGAACTTGGCATTGTACAAATGAGTCAGATATGGTCCTGTCACTCAGCCATGAATCACTTAATATTTCATTAGAGTACATAGATAAAGAACAGGGGAAAGGGAAATATCATATTACAAGCAGTGAGAAGCACAGAGGGGTGTAGAGCTGGCACTTGTACGGTGAGATCAGAGTTACAGCAAAGGAGCGAATTGCCTCTTCTGAGCCCTTCTTCACTGCCTGCGCAATGGAGGTACTGCTGGCATTTGAGAAGTCAGTGGTAAGGAACTGGGCTCCTTCTCAGGCAGGGAGTTGATTAATGTTTTTGGGATTTGGTGGCCATCCCCAGAGCTGGTTTCTTTCTGGCAGTCTTTTGGCTTCATCGTGGCAGAGCATGGCAACGTGTTGCATTAAATGGATGCTAGAAATCCAGTTGCACACATGGGGCTGCCCTTCCAGGGAGAAGATGAGACACCCTGCTCCACGAGACTGAGGGGGAAAGCTTGGCCATCCTGCACCCCTTTTGTCAACAGCTAAGAGGCCTCATCTCAGAAGCTATCAAATGACCACGCTGTGGTCACTTTGAAGTGCTGAGAGGCTTTCTGCACACTTACTAACCACAGTTTAACAGACAGTTCCTTCTGCTACTTAGATTATTTCCAAGCATCTTGGGGGCCAGCAGAATTAGTGGCACTTGCAAGCATAGTAGGCAGCTGTGCAGCCATCTGAGTAAATCCCACAGGCAAAGTCCTGCCCTGTCATTCTGCTTTCATTTGCAATAATGAGGGTGACACAAAAACACATCTCCTGACTGGCTGCGATAGCGCAAAGACACTTTTTCTAGACCCTGAGAGATGAGACACACTGCTGGTTAACCACAGTGAAGTTGCTGCTCATAAGCAGAGCTGTGCTAATTTTACATGGATGCATTGTGAGCCATAGCAAATACGAAGTTGTTCAACCTTGCTTTGTGTGTGCTGAAAGAGAAAGAACTCTCCTTCTCTTGTCCATGTTGTGATGATCTAAGAGTACCCATGAGGATGGCTGTGGCTGCCACAGCTACTTGCTTGACCACAGCACCTCAGCCATAAGCTTGAGCACTAAAATCATGATGAGCAGTTTGGTTGTCTGCTCTACTCCAGCCATGGAGGGGAAGAGCTTGAGTGGGTAAGGCAGACATTGTGATAAGTCAACTATCAAAATAGCGCACATGTTAGTTCCCTCTGAAATTAGCGGTGTGATGAGAATCTTGTTGCATTAAGAGAGGTATAGCAGAGCTGAGAAACTCTGGGGTAGAAGTACCGTATTGATTTCAACAAGTTCAGTTCTGCTGAACTCCCTTCTCTCCAAGTATTTCACAAGAGGCCTATTTTGCTTGCCCAGAAATCCCTTGTTGCCTCCTCTTCTCAAGTGCAGTGGGAAGCCTGTGTTCAGAGAATTTTGGTGCACTCAAGAGTTATTGTTTTCATATTGCATTAACTTTGCCCCAAGTATAGCAATGGTGTTTCAAAAATATTCCTTTTAGACACCATAACAATTTCACATACAAAGGGAGCTGTGCAGCTTGTAAGTACTGACTTTTCCTGGCCACATTTACATCCTCAGAGGCTGTGAATTACTCCTACATACTTTTGAACTGAGATTGAAAATGTCTGATGCAGTTTTTATACCATAGGCATATATTAATTTTGTCTGAGAGGGTGCTTATATGATTCTCATGATGTTAGGTCCTTAATACCTACTGGCCACTAAGAGATTTTAACTTCACAACATCCTGCTTGTAGATACAACACTATTTAACTAATAGGGAAGGGAGGCACACCTAAGTTGTTTGGGTTCACATACAAAATTTGCAAGCAAAAAAGAAACTGGACTCTCCTCATCTCTTAAGTTCCAGGCTGGTTTCCTACTCACCTGCCCAGTCTTCCTAAGAGATACTAAAATTCCTGTTGCAGACAAATTGGCTATCCAGCTCTCAGGGTCTGTACTGCAGTTTAAAATGTGCTAAGTGCAGTACATGAGCAGGTTCAATGAAAAGCTTGTAACAATCCAGTCTTACATGAGACACTGACACCTTGGGATGAAAATTAATCAATGTTTGCATACATATATAGGCCAGCCCTGCTTTGAGCTAAATTAGTTTTGCTGTTAAACATTTCAGACCCTGCATTGTACTTAACAAAGACTGAACTAGTGGTTAAAAAGGGCTATATATAAAATCGCTATGCAAGCATGTCCTGGTTTTGAAAAAACTAACTGCTGAGCAGAAAGTTGCCATATTGTTTAGTCACATCAGGTGTAGTAAAGCTGAAAGCTTGGATGGCAGCTGCCAAAGTACTTTCCTTACACGGCACATAACTGAGTAAGGTCCAGAATGATTAGATATAACCATCCTTGCATAAGTTAGTGGTACATTCCTCTAGTGGTTCCAGAGGGTCTACTGAAAGTATTCTTCCTCAGAAAAGGACAGAATTTGGCTCCTTGTCTTTGGGCATACAGTGGCTGTATAGAAATAGGAAGATAATGCATGAATTAAAAGCATAAAGTAATGAGGTGCCTAACTGCACTGGAGGTGGTAGAAGAGTATCAAAATAATTTCATGCTTATAACCTGTGACAGCAGAGCAAGCTCTCTCATAAGGCTGTTGATCAGGCATTTTGTGTCTGTAACACAGGAATGATTATACAGAACTTCCTTTCCAGCGCTTCACGATCCATAATCCAAGTCTGTAAAAGCAGGTTACACCATGCAGTCCATATGCAGGTGTATTACTTACACAGCTCAAGATGGTAGGGAAAGCACAGGTCTACCAAGGTCATTTAGGGATTGATGAAATCACCTTCATTAGGGTGATTTCTAATGAACATCCGTCATTAGGGAGCTCCGTTTCTGAATTCAGATAATAAAATCCTGTTTAACTTTACAAGCATTGCCTGTAGGATCCCTGATGTCCCCTTGCATGATACATCCACTCCGCTCTGCCTGGACCAGCTTAG
Source organism: Pomatostomus ruficeps (assembly GCA_013400735.1). NCBI lineage: Eukaryota > Metazoa > Chordata > Aves > Passeriformes > Timaliidae > Pomatostomus > Pomatostomus ruficeps. The sequence goes on from VYZT01022257.1 coordinate 150,359, forward strand.
CTCATGGGTTTCAAGGAGGTCACAGCCTGTCTGTGATCCCTCCCAATCACCCTTCTTTACAACCTCATCTCTTTGCCTCCTGCAGGGAACTGTATGAGCGAGTTCATGGGGCTCATCAAAGGCCACTATGAAGCCAAGGAGGAAGGTTTCCAGCCGGGAGGCGGCAGCTTGCACAGCATGATGACCCCTCATGGGCCGGATGCTGACTGCTTCGAGAAGGCGAGCAAAGCCAAGCTGGAGCCCGAGCGGGTTGCAGACGGGACCATGGTAAGGGGCCAAGGGAGCTAGTAAGAGTTGGAATACAGCATGGCATAGTGCCCACTTTTAAACTAAAGCCTAATACTGTAGCTTCTTGCTGGCAAGTTGGACCCAACTGCTGCAGCATTCACCTCCCTCATCAATGAGCACTGTTCAGTTCCCAGGAGCTCCCCTGGAGTCATTTGATGCCAGGCAGCTCTGATCACCTGCCCACATAAACTGCTGCCTGAGCAGGAAGCTGGGAATTTCATTTTTGTCTTAGCCTGCAGGCAAAGAAGCAAACGCCCTGACTGTCCTCCTGTCTCTACCCCCTAAAATCTAATGATGATCATCAACAGAACTTGAGCTAGAGCTTTTGGAACAACCTGGATTTCCTGGGCATGCAAAGTCACTCCTGAGACCTGACTAATACCAGTCAATTAGTATTGCATTGCCAGATCTGAAGAGCATTCTCCCCGAGTTGGTCAGGCTGAAGACAGAACCTGGAAGTACTGGACCATATATACAATTCCTGTTTGTGGTAGAGCAGACACCTTGCCTGGATTTAAATTTTCCCTCTTTTACCCTAACCAACCTTTCCTCTTCCCAACAGGCCTTCATGTTTGAATCATCCCTCAGCCTTGCTGTCACCAAATGGGGCCTCCAGACCTCCAACCGCCTAGATAAAAGCTACTACAAGTGCTGGGAACCTCTGAAAAGCCATTTCAACCCTAAATGCAAGTAAAGAGGAATGCTTGCTGCTTGTAACGTGAGTGAAGGCAGGGAAATCCAGCATGCCTATGTGTGATGGCAGTCGACTCGGGCAGTGCAGAATGCTCTAGCACAGAATGGCACTTCCACCAACCACCAAGCCATGAAAATTATCATCCCTAAGTGACATGGGAAATGCAATAAAACCCATCATTATTCTTAACTGTCAAGTATCCAATTAAAGCTTTCCTGGTGACACATTGAAGCTGAAGTAGTTGCGTGGCTCTCACCACATGTAGCTGGTGTGAAAGCCACACCTTGTGTGGACACGAGGTAACAGCCAGCTCCTGTTCACAGGGCCTTCTGAAAACACAACCCAATGCGTCTTTCCCAGGGAGAAGCTAGGGACTGACAAAGCGTTGTATGCTGTCTGTATGGGAAGAGCTTTATAAACAGAGGCTCTACCAGGCCGAAGCCCACTATAAGAGCAAGCCACTTCCACCTGCTCATCCATGGACGGTTGCCAAGGAAAGATTTGGTTGTCAGAAAAGTAGACTAGAAATGAAAAAAGGTTGGAGAATCCAAAGCACTTCGCTGCTAAGTGAGGGAAAGTTTCTATTCCACACTCTGGCCATCTTGCAATATTGACTTGTTTGTCAGCACTTGACAAATTCTCTCCCTAGTTCTGTGCTCATCCACAGCATAGCAAATGTGAAAGGGCTTCTCTGGCCAGTCCAAGCATTTGTTCCTGGGAAGGTATCTGGAAAAAAGCTCAATTGCAGACATCTTGGAGGACCTCAACATTGCTTGGAGTATGCAAGCCTCACCCCCACAGCTGGTGAATTCCATAGGGTGGAGGCAGCAAGCAAAGCCCTAAGTAAAGTGGGAACCAGGAGCACAGCCCAGGCACCCCACACTTCAGGCCTGCACTTTAGCACATACCCACATGGAAGTTTCTAAATGTGGTGCCATCAGATCTATGTTTCTTACTTCCCAAGAGAAGCAATTTTCCAAAAGAGAAGGTAATGTAGACCTGCAACACACAGTATGAGTCAGTTACATTCATCATCAGTTTTGGATCTGCACCAGGTCCTTGGGGAAGAAAAAAGCATCAGCTTTGAGCAAGGTATTATAAAATCTACACGGAGATGTATACTCTAAAATAGCCAATTCAGAAAAGGACGTTTGGGAGAATCAATTTGCCAGAGAAGCTGATTTAATCGGACTGATCCAGGGATAAATGAGGTCTAAATGTTTCACAGGCAGAGGGGAGGAGCTTGTTTTCTGTTTGGGACCTAAATTATCATCCAGTGACCTGCAGGCTTGAATTTCTCTTGAACAGACACATCACCAAAGCATGTATGGGTGATAACACACCAGTTAAGGGTAAAATTCCACAAGGCACACTCACTCTCCAACCCTCACCCTAGATATCTGAAGGGAAACTTCTCTTTCCTTCCTCACTGCACCCAGCACAACTGTCTCAAACACCAACCCCATCTCCAGCAGCATGGCACGCTCACTCCTAGCAAGAAAACAGCTTGGAGAGTTCTGGAAATAAAAAGAGAGAAAAGTAGGGCAGCCTTTCCCCAAGCACCACGCTCAAATCTGCAGGGATGTAGCATCAGACTCTGGGCTGGAAAGGGCTGGAAAAGAAATGGCTCTGGCAGGTGCCTCAAGCATCAATCCAAGGCTGGCCTAAAAGACCAGAGGCGCTGTGCTCATCCACAACCCATCCCGAAGTATTTGCTCAGCAGGCCTGAAACAAATACAGCTGCAAGGGAGAATTTACATGTGTGGCAACTCAAGTTCCAATTAACTGAGGAAATGGGTCCTGGGAGATCAAATTAGTTTGTGGCAGCAAGAATAGTTAATTTAACATGCTCAGACAAGCAATTATTTCTTTCCCTAAATACCACTCTCTCCATGCATTGATGCCTCTCTGCACTGATCCACAGCCCTATCTTGTAATATCATTTGTGACAGTCTTTTAGGAGCTATTCTGCAGAGAATAACAGGGATTTGCTTTAGTTAAACTAGCAGAACAAGCTGCAGAAACTGGTGCAAAAGGGTTACTGGGAGCACATATGGGATTGCAAAACCAGGGCACGGACTTGCCCGTCTTATTTACAGCATTAGTGCCAAGACCCACACAACCTGAATGTTTCATGGCCCACAAGAGAAAGAGCTACAATAGGAAACAAAAAATATTTTTAGAAAATATCAGGAAATATTTTTATTGTGGGGGTGACTGAGCATGGGTACAGGTTGCCAGGGAAGTTGTGGAGTCTCCACCTCTGGAGATACTCAAAACCCACCTGTACATACATGGTCCTGGACAACCCACTTTAGACAGCCCTACCTGAGCAGAGGGTAGAACTCAGATGACCTCCAGAGGTCCCTTCCAACCTCAGCCATTTTGTGATTACATGGAAAAGCACATCAACTCACTCTGCGGGAGAGGGATTGCAAATGGCCCATATTTACATCTTCACCATGCAGGAAAAGGACGCAGTAGACCTGTTTTGCTGACTTCACATTGGCTGCTCTCCCAACAGGCAGAGGGAAGTTTTCAACTTTAGTATCAGACTGAGGCTCTGGCATGAACCTCAATGCCTGGGAAGAAACCACTCCCATAGCCTCTTGAAGAATGAGGGTTGTTTGGATTGTGATGGCACCTATAGGCCACGTAAAAATTCAAATATGCATAAAAAATCTTTTCCTTGCACTCACATCTCAGTACATTGGCAGTACCAATTTCAGAGTCCCCTATAACAGTTGACCTGGGCAGAAAAGACTTGTGTTCTCATAAGAATAAACAGAAAAGGCATCTTTGCAGGTGTAAGATTCGGTTATGCTTGGTGGTGGATTTTTTTTTTGAACACAGCCCCCTTACAGGGATGAAATGGAATTCTCCTATACTACAAGAGAATCGGTGTCAAAGTAAAAATCCTTACCTTACACTTCTTGTCTCTAGCTCACAGGAACCACAGCATTAGTGGAAATTCTAGTTACATATAGCATGACAACATTAAGCTCACTATTTCCAAATCTGGTACTGTAATTTTATCCAGAAGTTTACTGCAATAAACAAACACACAGTTTAGGCTTGTAGTTTATTTGGGAAAAGAAAAATTAACTCAACTTATTGGGAGCAGTCAGGCAGACTCCTAAGTTCTTAGAAATGTATCATAGAACTCGCCTATTACCCAGTTAGAGCAAACCACACAGCCAAATTGACACCCACAGCCAAAGTGACACCAAGAAGAAGTATCTAGAAGGCAAGCAGTAGTTCCTTTAGGAAACTGCTTTGGTCTTGCTTAGCATTTTAGCCTGCCAGTAATTTTAAACTTCAGCCTTCTTGGACAGCAGCAACTTCCATGGTTTAAAAGGATCCTCTGTATGTACACCAAAAGAGTACAATGGCTGAGTTCCAGACATCCTCTCTGTATCCATCTGGTTTAGATATAAAGATCCTACATTTTTGCACTTTCCATGATTTTTAAAGATGCAAGACAACCAACAAGCCATTAAGATTTATTATTCTGATGGAGAAATGTCATTACATAATATATCTTATTTTATTTATATCCCATGAACATCACTGCAAGTCCAGGAACTTAGAATACACTGAACGGTCGCTTGTATTTACCTTCCTGGATACGCTTCTCTTTACGATCCTGTGGAAGAAAGAGAACATTTATCATTATCCTACTAGAGAATGACTTTCAATTAGCCTGGGATAAGAGAACAGCAGTTCTAATATTTCAGCATGGGCTACATGAACATAGCACCATATAGGATTTCAAGGGTCTTTTCCACCCTAAATGATTCTATGAGCACAAACTGTTTAGAAGTAATAGGTAAAAAGGCACTCAGACTCACCTACTAAAGACCTGCTCAGATTGACCTCACATCTAGGTACCCTCACAGGCCAGCAGAGACCAATTCCTGTAAGGCATTTTCCACCAAACTAGTTGTGTCTCAGATAATTTGTAGCTTAGTTTCTACCTCCTCCTTCTGGCTCAATAATCCATCTTAGACATCTAATTATGGAGAAACTTCTTAATAACTTGCCTAAAAGTGCCTAAAAGTTAATAACTTTCAACCCATTTGTACCTCACTCTGCAGTCGTGAACCTTTCTGACAGGTACCATTACAGTACACAGACACTGCAGATAACGCCCAGATTCCTTCTGCTGGATAAAACCAGAAGATTTGCTTAAGACCTGGCAATTTCTCTCTCGCTTTCCCAGACACACAGCAAACACTCCTCAGAGAAAAGACTATGATTATTGTGCTTTATGTACTACCAGGAAAACAAGAAAAATCCCCAAACATCACTAAAGGAACTGGAATAAAGGAAAGCAAATTGTGCTGGACACTAATTAAAGGCTTCAGCATGACAAAATACTGCAGAGGTACTGAAGTCTCAAGAACATTTATATCAACATGCTCAGCATGTTTCCTAAAACATGAATTCTTGATTCACCCTAGCAAACAATAGCTCCTACGAGTATTCTATTAATTTATATTAGTGCTTCGTGGTTTATGACTTGATCTAAAATGCTACTTCTGTGCAAAAGAGGGAAATAAAAGTGTTTTACAACAGCCACAAATTCTCTACTAAAAACAGCCACTGTCTACCTGTTAGCATTTTTTTATGTATGTATATAGCTGAGTTTTTTCATAATGATCTACCATTGCTCAGATTCTGACACTCATAGTTTAGGAGTTAGAATGGAAGCAAGATAAACCTTCCAAAATATTAAAAAGTCCAGCTGAGATCAAGCACTGCAATTAGCGTAATTACTGCTCCCCATCTGCTTCACGAAATTAGAGAAATGGTCTAGCAATTGCACAGAGACATTGCTAGGTCTGTCATTCATAAGCTTCCTGTGTATTATAAGTTCAAAAAAGCACAGTTAATGCATGTCAACTGCTGAAAATGAGAGTAACTTATGATTAACTTTCACCGTCAGTGCTACAGAGAGCTTTGTGACTACAAAATAGCCTGATCAGGCAAACTGTGACTGGCCATACCCAAGGGTACAATAAAGGGCTCTCAGAGAAAGAGGACTCTGCAACCATCTCGCTATCAGCCTTCCTTCCCTCACTACTTTAATGGTATTAATCATTCTTAGGCGCACGAGGATCCCACAAACTGAGACTCCAAGCAGATCTACATTTCACAAGCTGGTGTTTTTGGTGTTCGCTGATGTTCAGCGTTGTCTGCCGACTTACCCTGTCAGTTTTTAGGACAAAGATCCAGAAGAGGAGGGGGGCTAACCCATAAGCAGCTCCTAGAAAGGACGTCTTGGGTGTCGGGCGGAAAGTAGGGTAGACGTTCTGCGTCTTCGCGTAGGCCCAGCGGATCAAGGCGGGGTTTTCCTGGGGTGCAAAGAGAATGGCGGTGAGGCCCGCGGGGCTCTGCAGTGGCCCCTCCACCCGGGGACTGAGGCCAAGGCACACCGGGAAGGGCACCGAGGTCACGGGGAGGGCGGCAGCGTCCCGCCGGCAATGCTCCGGCCCCAAGCACGGCCTCGGCCGCAGGCGCGGGCCCCGCTCCGGGACGCCGCCGGGTGAGGCGGAGGAGCCCCGCGCTTCGCCCGCCGCCCCCTCGCCCCGCTCCTTCCCCACTCACGATGATGGCGGGCGGGCTGGGGTTGTTGAGCTGCAGCTGGTACTGCCGCTTGAGCCGGGAGCGGATGGCCAGGCGCTCGGCCTCGGCGCGGCGCTTCTCCGGCGATATGTCGTAGGTGTCGGGGTTGAGCTCGGCGGGCAGCGAGACGAAGCGGTTCGGCCTGTACAGCTTGGCCGCCGACGGAGGCGGCGCCGCGGCCATCTTGGAGAGCCGGCCGTGCCGCCGGCGGGGGCGGTGCCGGGCCCGCCCCTGCCGGGGCAGCGACCTCCCCTCACGGAGACGGAGGCACGGAATGGTTGGGGCTGAGCGGAGACTAAAGTTCGTCCTGTCCCAACCCTGCTGCCACGGGCAGGGACGCCTTCCATTAGACCGAGTTTATCAGAGCCCCATCCAGCCTGACCCTGAATACATCCGAGGGATGGGGCATCCGCAGCTTCTCTGGGCAACCTGTGCCAGTGTCTCACCACACTCAGGGTAAAGGATTTTTTCCCTAATGTCTAACCTAAACCTACTCTTTCGATTTGAAGCTGTTCCCCCTCCTCCTGTCACTACATGCTCTTGTAAATAAATTTTCCCCATCTTTCCTGTGACTTCCCTTCAGGTACTGGAAGACCACAATTAGGTCACCTCAAAGCCTTTTCTTTCCCAGGCTGAACAAACCAAATTCTCTCAGCCTTTCCTCGAATTAGAGGTACTCCATCCCTCTGATCATCTCGTTGGCCTACTCTGAGCTCACTCCAACATGTCCTTCCTGTGTTCCAGGTGGGTCTCAGCAGAGCAGAGGGGCACAACCCCTCCCTTGCCCTGCTTTGGATGCAGCCTAGGACACTTTTGGCTTTCTGGGCTGTGAGTGCATGTGGGCAGAGCATGTCCAGACTCTCATCCACGACCCCCAAGTCCTTCTAGTCAGAGCTGGTCTTGATCTGTTCATCCCCCAGCCTGGGGGATACCGGGGCTGCCCTGACCCAGGTGCAGCACCTTGCACTTGGTTGTGTTAAACCTCATGAGATTCCCACGTGCCCACTTCTCCAGCCTGTCTTGGCCTTACCTGGCCTCACCTGCTCTGGCTCAGGGTGTGTCAGGGGAAGGTTTTGGTCTCATGATAACAACAGTTCCGGCAAGTGAATTTTTCCTGTCTCCTGCAATTAAAACGGCCTTCAGGATGAGCCACACAGGTCAGGAGTATTGACCCGTTTCAGTCTGCTGCGACAAGGGGGTGCTATTGCTGTGGGGGTGTTTACCGCCCTTTTGAACAGTATTTCTGTGTTTCAGAACATGCAGTTAATGTTTGTCAAATTGCTGAAAATAAAAGTCTCTTACAATTACAGGATCATGGAATCACAGAATATTCTGTGTTGGAAGTGACCCACAAGGATCATCAAGTCCGACTTAGCCCTGCACAGGAGTATCCCCAAGAGTCACACCATGTGCCTGAGAGCATTGTTCAAACGCTTCTTGAACTCTGTCAGGCTTGGTCCTGTGACCACTTCCCTCAGGAGCCTGTTCTAGTGCACAACAACCCTCTAGATGAAGAACCTTTTCCTAATATCCAACATTAACCTCCCTATTAAGAAAATTCTTTTCACCAAAAGGATTGTCCAGCACTGGAATAGGCTGCTTGAGGAAGTGGTGCAGTCGCCTTCTGTGGAGATATTCAAAAGACATGGCATGTAGGGACACTGTTTAGTGATGGACTTGGCAGTGCTGGATTAATTATTGTACCTGATGATCTTAGAGTTATTTTGCAACCTTAATGATTCTAAGGCTTTGGCTTTAGGAAGTTTTTTATCTTGTCAGTATTAAGAATTTTGTTCTCCAGTAATGTAAAGAAATATATGCAAGTTGTCTTTCTGGAAACAAAGTAGCCAGTAAACACGTTTACTGTTGTGTTTTCTTCTTCCAATATACAAAACAGTGATTATGCTGATTGGGACCCGATAAGTTAATCGCTGTGCATATATTGTTATGGCCTGAGTTACACTGTGGTAACTGCAGACTCGGGTCATGTTGGATGAGGGATTACAGTTTCTTCCTAAGCATACACAAAATAATACTGCTGACTTTATTTAAGATGCTATACTTTGGCACTGCAATAATAGAGCAAAAACTCTTCTTCACATCCTAAAATTTCACTCTTTTTCCTAAGCAATTGGAAAATAAATGACCTTCTTTTAGCCTGAACAGCTAATTAGGAGTTGTGACTGGCTTTCAGCAGGATGAAATGTAAGTTGAGTATTTCTGCAGTTTGTGTACCTTGAGCACCCCCACTACAACACACAGCATTAGGTCCTTTTCCCTCTCTCAAGTACAAGCCTGTACTGCTCTCAGAAATCCACTCAGAGAGCACTTCTGGAAATGCTCTCCAGCTTTTCCACTCTCATTTTCTTCACAAACATGTGTCTGCAAATCCAAGTGAAAACCAAGCTGCTTCATTCACAGTCACCTCCTAGAGAAGTACTTATATGCCCTGTTGCTTTTTCTCCCAGGGCTTTCAGCTGGGGCCAGTGGCTCCTATAGCATGGAAGAATATACCCCCTTTATGCCGAGGGGGGGCCGGTGCTGGTCAGCACCGACACGCCGCGGCCCTAAAGAGTGCCCTGCAGAGAGCAACTCCTACAGGGGCTAAGGCTGTCTCCCCAGGCAACGGGTGATTCGCAGTGATATCAGCTCTTAGTGATTTCAGCTCTTTGTGAATCACCCTCAGGCCGACTCGGGACAGAGAGAGACCAGGAGACCTGTATGGCTGTTCCACGGAGGTAGCTTTATTGTTCTCGTAGCCTCCGCAGAGGGGAGGCCAGAGACAGGAGCTCCTGTCCTTCCCCGGCA